>JAECUM010022032.1:0-65649 GCA_016617855.1 Megalonaias nervosa | reverse complement strand
ATATATATATATATATATATATATATATATATATATATATATATATATATATGTTAAGAAGAAAGAGATAACAATTTATCAATACAAGTTTGGTCATAATCTGATTCGCCGCCAAAACAGCCCTTATAGAAACTTGTCTTTTCGGTACAAATATATACATTAACCAGTATTTGTGGCACGTTAGCTGTCTGAATCTTTACTATTTCCAACTTTTTATATACTTTCTCGACAGATAAATTCTCTCAAATAGTTTACTTTGGTTTACTGAGTACTGGTTTGTTAATGTTTTAGTCCCAAATTTTATATTTGCTTTTGTCTGTTGATTTGAATTTATAGCCTAGTTAAATAATAAAGCTACATGTCTTTTGCAGTATCTACGTGAACATGACTTAAGGAGTTTGAGTTTCTAACGTCATGACTATAATAATGTTAGTATATTTTGATCCTAGCATTACTTATCCCAACCCAACGTTGTCTGTGTTTTTCTGCTCATTTTGAATACAACATAATTTTAGTTATTAAAATTCATGTGTGTCGTTTGAATCTTCTGCATGTAGTTTCGTTGAATACTGCATCCTTTGTAGATTCATAATTATTCATACCCAAAAAACACCGAGGAGTTTGATCACGAGCAGGCAGATTTCACGAATCTTACTACGTAGGCAAAGGAATAGGCAGATATGAACTCAAGTAGGTAAATATGTATGTAGTATTTTGATAAGCATATAATTCTCTGACTAATTGACAGTCCACTCCATCGTGGTATTTCATCCAGGTAATATCTAATAGGAAATGGTAGGTGATATTGTTTTTTTCGGAAAAGCTGAAATTTTATATCTACTTATACAAAGAAATAATGTTATCATACAGGTTAGAGAACTGCCTTGCCTGCCAACCCCAAATCTTCGTTTTTCTTTCCAAAAATATGCCACATAATATACACATACTTGCATTTCCGGTGGAGGTAAAATGACCACAAGACAGGACAAGTTAACCATTTACATTTTTGCCGAATGTGTAAGTTACAAGAGTTAGTTCCGCAGCTACAGGCCTGTTTGAAAAGTTAACTTTATTCAGTTTGTGAATCTCTGTTTCCATTTGTATTGATTAAATAGATACAAGGGACTTTTCAGACGAACAATTTGGTCAGTTAGAAATTATATAAGAATTGTAGTAAAGCGCAACCATTCGCATCCAAAATTTTCTCGCTGAAACCCTGAATTTGATGTAAATACCTATATGAAATAAGGAACAAGTACGAAGCAAATTAAAGCGTTGAAGATTATTTACAGTTAATATAAGACATTAATTTCCTTGATGCGCCATTGCTACTTACAATACATTCGTTTTCCAGTTTTAATCTCTCTTTGTCTCTCCCCACTCTCTTTCAGTTGGTTGGTCAATTTACCTGTCAGTAATAGATCTGGAAGTTAAATTTGACAGGTCGGCTGAACGAGAGAGAGAGAGAGAGAGAGAGAGAGAGAGAGAGAGAGAGAGAGAGAGAGAGAGAGAGAATGGTACCGTCAGGCATTTATATAGTTCTTTTCAGGCTTTTTTGTAACACTGTAGAAAATCTGCACATCCTACCGTAACTATTCATATTTATGTAGATAACTTTGTTGTCATGTTCAAAGGTTTCACCCATTTCAGATTCTATTAGCTAACTCTTTTAAGCTCCTGCTTTTGTTTCTTATGTTTGTAGTAAGAATGCCAACAGATAAAGCAAGAGGCATCTATAGGAAATTATATAACCGTTATCATAGAGGATAGAGAATTAGTACTCTATGGAGATTTGAACCAAGGTAAATAGGTTATGGTGTAGCGGATCTCCCGCCCACCGCACAATCGAAGCTATCAAGGTAAGAATCTTACATTGTGGGACTGTGAATAACAATTGTTATAATGTTAGTATTTGAATCCCCCCTCGTCCTAATCCCTATATCCATTTACCTATAGTTTTAAATTCATTTGTATTGAGCTGCAGTGAAAGTGATGTAGCCCCAATGTTCTTGGCAGATTTTGATCTTCCCAGATTTTCTTTTTCAAATCTAATCAAATAAACATTTATTTATTTACAGAAAAACAGCAAAGACGTGTTATTTGATTGTGTAAAATCAATTTATTCAATTTTCTAAATAAAATATAAACCCACCGTTTTAATTTCGTTTTAAAGGCGTGCAGTGTATATGCCTTCCAGTGCAGTGTTTACGTTGGTTACTTTGCACGTGACTCTTTCTATGGAAGTTAGTATTAAGTAGTTCTCCGTACAGTTTATACAGAAATAAGCGCAAATGGGTCTGATCACATGATTATGTTCTGACCAATGGAAATCTTCCCTTCATTTAACAACTGATGCAGCTGCAATATATATATATATATATATATATATATATATATATATATATATATATATATATATATATATTGTTGTTGTTGTTGTTATGGGGTTTAACACCAATTATCAGCACAAGATAGGCTATACATGGCGGCTAGTATAAATTTTGGAGGAAGAAATCGGGGAAAATCCCGTAAATACCACCGACCCACGAGAAGCTACTGGCAAGCTTTCATACCTACATACATTAGACCAGCCCTGGAACCCACACAGACAGAGGAGAGATGGCAGTGATTTGCAACGGTTAGCGCTTTCGATGTATTTCAGGCAACTGTCTATTGCCCTGATTACGGCTGAAAATATCGATGCATCTTCTGGCAAGCGATTCTTTTGTATTGTGATTTCCATTAACGATGGTAGCAGCAGCCTTTTCGCCTTCTTTTGAGCCGTCAGTGTAAATGCTTGTGTAGTTCCTACATTTGGAGTGAGGTCCCTTATAATAGTTATGAATAATTGAAGGATTTGTCTCTGATTTATTTCCTTCAACCAGCGTACTTTCGGTTGTTTTAGAAGCCAGGGAGAGGTTGCAGGAACAAAAAAACTTTAGAATTTTGAAAGGTTAATTTTTTTCTTGTCAAGGCTGAAATATATTTAATGTCATATGTTGTAATGCCATTTGCTTATTTTGTTTTTGTTTTTTTTTTAATTGGTATAATGGTTTGCATTTGGGTTGGAAAGCAAATGCATAAGCAGGCTTTAGAGGACTGGATCTTAATTTTAGCGCATGTTGTAAAGATAATGTTTCTCTGCCATGTGATATAGGAGGCCCATTCGCTTCAGCCCAACGACTTTCACACGGGATGTCCTTAATGCTCCCAAAGCAAGACGCATTGTTTGATGGCAAAGTGGGCATACACAGCATAACCATAGTCCAGTTTGTTTCTAATAGAGGTTCTGTATAAGTTAAGAACAACCTTTCTATCAGCACCCCAGTCAGTGTGCACTACCACTGTCAGGAAATCAAGGTCTCTATCATCGGTTTTCAAATTCTTAACGTGGGGAATGACGGTGAGTTTTCTGTCGAATACAATAGCTACAAACTTTGTTTCCTCAGCAACAGGTATTCCGTCTGACATGAGTTTAAGATCATCATGTTGTCTTTGTAGTAGACGGGACATGCACTCATACTGAATATGATACTGAGAATTTGAAACCATTGAGAGTTTCCCAATTTTAAATCTTGTTTATATTTAGTTGCAATTGTCTTCCAAATGGTATGTATCCGTTTCGATCGATCACATATTGGGAAATCATCGACATATAGTGAGCAACCGACAACAGAAGCCAAACACTTGGTAATATTATTAATTTTGGCATTAAACAGTGTAACAGATAAAAATACTGCCCTGGGTCACACCCATCTCTTACTCATAATATCAGAGTGGGAGGAACCACTAGTGCTTTGAATTCCTATCTGAAAGAAAAATCGATATCAAGGCGGGTAGAATGCATTTAAAACCTGGATCATGAATGGCGTTCATTATTCGATACTTGCGTTGTATTATAGACCTTTTCAGGTCGAAGAAAACAGCCATCAAATGTTATTACTTGATAATATCATCACGAACGAACATTTCAAATCTAGCCAGATGATTGTGGGTGTCTGAAACCAGTTTGTAAAGGAGATGTTAAATGTTTTGTCTCCAAAACCAAACTCAACATGCACTGGTCATTGGTTCCATCGTTTTTCAGACACAGCTTCGTGTAAGCAATGAGACACTAGTCGATAGGGTCTGTTCTATATTAACCAGGTTTGAGAACGAGTATTACCAGGTTTTGTGTATTCTACCAGTGGTCCGTACACCAATGAAAATTTTCAAAAGAGCTGTTAATGAGGGTTCCTGTAGGTGTCAGAAACTGCTAATGTATTTCGGCAGACCAGGTGGATTTATCATGGGTCTTATTTAAAGCATCCGTAAATTCAAATAGTTTAAACGATTGATTATAACTTTCTGAATTATTTGATGTGAATATATGTATATATGTATATATATATATATATATATATATATATATGAAAATAATGATAAAACAAATTGATATACCAATACTATTGGAAAATCCACGAAAAAACGAGCTTTGGGGATTTTCGCTTGTGTCATACGAAGATATCTCTGGACCTATGAATGATGGTAAAGTTAAGTCAAACCGTCCAGAGAGAGAGAGAGAGAGAGAGAGAGAGAGAGAGAGAGAGAGAGAGAGAGAGAATTTTATAGTCTTTAGAAATGTTAATTAAGCAGAATAATGGCTTAGATCAACTGTAAATATATTAAAATATTTAGTTCTCTCTTGCTGGTAAGTCATTTCGCTTAGTTTTTATTCCACGCTAATTTCCATACGCCAGAAAGTGAATGCCTGAGAGTTCATATTCAGTGTACAAAAAGCTAACCGTGTATGTAGTGCACTACTTTCTTCATAAAAACCAGCTTTCATGTTTAAATCATAAGTGTCTTGTATTGATTTAATAAATGTGAATAATTCCGATTTTTATGAATGAAACGGATTTTCTGCAATATGATTGGATGTAAACAGTCACGTGATGTTTATCTGGAATTTTGTACACATCGATAAATTCTGGGACTACTTTCGGTTTACAATATAAATAAACACTGCAGACACATCAATGTGAAACGATTGTTTCATTTTTTAAATTTTTAATTCAGCAAATAAATGGAACTAATACTCTTTTTATATTTTTCCCAATATTCTTTGAATGAAATGCATAGTTTACTATACAATTTAGCGTTCGTCTGCTACATAGTCGAGCAAAATGGCCGATTACGGTGATTTTTCACTGCAATTTTCTGCAGAGATTTTTGAACAATTAGATGTCAAGGAGTTAAAACAAATAATAGCAGCGATTGAAGCAGATGGAGATGGAATTGATGATATTGCAATGGATGTTACTAGCGCTGAAAATGAAACAGAACAAGAGATTGATATATTCCCTCACATTGCACCCCATGACCTCCGTCACCCTATCCATACACAACAACAACAATAATAGCGTGGGAACTGGGACAGTCAATTTTGAGTCTTCTAAGGGATATAAACCATGATACAAGAAATTATCTGAGGAGGACTTACAAGCTATTGAAATAAATCAATACTCGGAGGCTACTAAACGAAACACAAAATGGGGCATTGGCATTTTCAATGAAAATTTTTTAATTTTTTTTAAAAATTTTGTTTGCTTATTTTCAAACGTGTGTGGGTGTTGATGGCATAGTGTGAATATGACCACTTACACAAAAATAAAAACAAAATATTTATGAGACCAATATTCAAAGACTGAATACAATTTTTAAATGGTAAAACTACAAGAAAAGATAATCAGATTATTCGCATGAAATATCTTTGATGGATAGATCTTGAACATATATATTAACATAGTGCATACTTTATTGACGTGACGATGTTATGATGATATCTCCAAAATGTGACTTAACACCATTGAAAAATATATATAATAACCTATAATGTGATTGTTTTGCTGAGTTAAATATTTTGGATGTGTAGTCATTAATTTCAATGAAAAAGAAATTACATAACTTTCTGCATTGCTATTCTTCTTCTCAAGAAATAAATCTTCTGTATAAATTTTGAAAGACTTTAAATATTGAAGGATATAATTACTACTGTCACCATATTACATACATAAATCCCAACCATAAGTATACAATATATGTACAAACTGCAGAACATGTTGTCTTTGTGTATATTTCAAAATGATCTTGCGACGTGTAAGAATTGTATTGCTATGAATACTTTTCTGTTTAGTTACAGCTTGGTGTATGGAAATTATTGGATACTAACTTGACTTCAACATAATCAGACCAGACGAGATGAGTGTCCACTTAAGAAAGTTCTATGCTGAGGCCCAACCAAAGTTTTCATCATCAAGGGTCACAAAAATGCCAGCCGATCAGGCACAAGAACTCCCTGAAAAATGTTCGTGAAGCCATAACCATATACTTGAAGGACAATGGAAAAGATATTGACATTGTCAAAGACAAAGAATTCCAAAATGCTAATTCCATGTTAAATGCAAAACTGAAATTGAATTTAAAATTAGGTATTTCAAGGCCAACCCAGCACTACCAAGTAATTTCATTGGAAGAATAAGGAAAAATCAATGTGCATCTTCAAAACAATTGACCCTGTTGCCCTTCGATTCAAAATATGGTATCTGCTGGCTATTCATTTTGTGACCAGAGGTATAGAATTTCATCATCAACTGATTCCAACTGCCTTAAAATTTGAAAATGATGAATCTGGCATGGAGTACATTACTCTAAATCATAAAACAGTTCAAAACAAAAAAAAAAAAAAACAAAAAAAAAACAAAAACAAACAAGGTGGTGCTGATGAGAAGCTTGAAGAAACATCAGAAAAAAGAATGTATGCAACTGGCACAAATACTTGCCCAGTGAAATCTGTAAATATTTCCTTCAGAAATGTGCCAAAGCAGCAAAGGCCTTATTTACGCAATGCAGTAAAGAATCACTAAGATCTCCTGAATTGGCTGACAAATGGTATACTTGTGAACCGGTCAATCCAAAGCAATTCTCCTCATTCATGCCAGACATATGCAAGAATTCTGGAGTGCAACGCTACACTGGTCACTCACTCCATGCAACAGCAATTCAAGCTATGAGCGATGCTGGGTTTAAAACCAGAAATATTTTGTCTAAATTTTACCTAATCACTCAAAACGTTAACATAAAGTCCTTCGGACTTAATTTACTCTGTGAGTGATTAGGTAAGATTTACACATCCTTCGAACTTTATTTACTTTGTGAGTGATTAGGTAAAATTTACACATCGATAAATATCCAACCATGATCATTTAATCCTATAATAAAAACAGAAACTCAAAAAGAAAACAGTCAACTTATAAATTTGCATATGTGATTGCAAACAACAAGAAAATGAATAAAACTACATTTTCTAGCGGACACACTCGCAGGAATGTGAGGAGTTCATTCACTCGGTCAATACACAAATGCCTGGAGCATATCGTAACTCCTTTCAAAGCGTAAATATGTGTATTGATATGTGATATAAATAAAATATATGTATAGTATGTACGTTGTATCAATGATATACCACTCGTTGTATAAATTTTTCATTAAAAGGAAACTCGGCAAGCCTCGTTTCCTTTTAATGACAAAGTTATACATCTCGTGGTATATCATTGATACAGCGTACATACTATGCATATATTCTCTCTCTCTCTCTCTCTCTCTCTCTCTCTCTCTCTCTCTATATATATATGTATGTATGTATGCATATATATACACACACACACACATATATATACACACATATATATACATACATATATATACACACAGATATACATACACACACATATACATGCACACACACATATACATACACATACATACACACACACATACACACACACATGCACACACACATACACACACACATGCACACACATATACACACACATATACACACACATATACACACATACACACACATATACACACACATACACACACATATGCACACACACATACACATACACACATATACATATACACACATACATACACATATACACACATACATACACATATACATATATACATACACACATACATATATACATATATACACATACATATATACACATACATATATACACATACATATATACACATACATATATATATATATATATATAATCTTTTGACTTTTCAGCTTTCGAAAATACGGTGAATAATTAGATAATGATGCATGTTTAGAAAAAAAAAGCTATTGGCATGTGTATCTGCTAGGCAAATTTGGATTGTTTAAGTTTTCGATGTAGGAAAGAGTTTTGTTTTCCTTGCCATTTAGTTTGATGATGGTGTCCTATACATTCTTTATATAGAAAGGACAGTGTAAAGTTTTTCTACCATGCTCGCTTACTTTCTTTAATTGTACGACGAGGTTTAACCTGGGATATGTGGTACCTATTTAAATGTTTGGTGGGCGTCGTGAGATTGTTAAATTGTCTCAATGCTTATTGGCATTGTCTAATGTCTCCTTAATAATCTTTAGTTAACCACGGTGTTTTTGTTCTTTCAAAGTTAGACGAGGACCTGGGAATAGATTTTTCTACAATCTTGTGTATAATAGATGTAAAATTTGAACAGGATCATGGAAGTTTATAAACAAAATTTATGTTAAGTCTAGTTTTCAAAAGTGTTTTAAACTTGGTCAAGTCTGCATTCTTTAAATTCCAGTGTGAAATTGGCTCATTGATAATATAGTTAATGTTCTTTAGAGATTGAGAAGTGGCTACTGCAATGAATGTTATCAAAGACCTCACAGTCATAATCAAACAGCAGATAAGGATAACAAATTGTCGGATCTACACACGTATACGTACCCGTTCCCAGATGTTACGTGGCGAATTGTTGCTATATAGACACCAATCGTGCCTGGAAATGAAATATACCTTTTTGCCAATGTCATTTATGTATCTTTGGCGATTCATTGTTATATATATATATATATATATATATATATATATATATATATATATATATATATATATATATATATATATGTCTGCATCTGTAGGTTACATATAAAGCGGTTTAATTGTTTAGACCTTCGGTTAAGAAAGACGATGACTCACCACCAGAAAAGAAGGATTACATTACGTGCTGTACATCACATGATATTCAACGGAAGACGAACGTCATCAAATTTAGTCAGTAGTAACTGATGATAAACGGATTTAAGATGGGGGTCTAATATTATTTCTTTATTACAATTCGCAGTTTTTCACAAAAGTAAAACAGTAAAAATAAAGAATACAGCTTAATCTACCTGCAGCAAATAAAAAAAAAATTTGCATGGATGTTGATGAAATCTTTAATCATTTATAGAAATAAATACAAACATTTTAAAATCAGAAAAAGGAGCGTGTTGTGCACCAAGAGTAAAAGTAGTCTATGCAGATGCTCCTATTTCACTCTATAGACGTACTTTCTTAAAATGTACTGAAAACTCAATTTCTTTAAAAATCATATATTTGAACAAGTCTAGGTAGCACAAGTACGTCATGCGAGTCCTCTAGTACTAAAATGCGGTTGACAATGTAGTAGAAGGAACCAAATTTCTGTAGTACTACAGTAAGAGAAAATTCCTAAGTTTTTAATGAATGCCAGTGTCATGCAAAATGGCAGACAGTACTCGTCTCGTAAGTCTGAATTATGAAACACTTCTAATTTGGTGAGTAATATTATGCTGTTGTCTATCACCGCTTTGTCAAATCAAACTGCTTAAAATAAGTCAAATATTTAAGCGTAATATGCAATTTTTCGCTAGTTTACATTGTTATCATCACTGCCAAACATTTTACTATCTGTAAGGTCTTAACAGGCCAACAGAAGATCGTTTAAGAGAGTTCTACTGGCAGTTTACTCTGACATTGATATTTTCATTGACTTAGCACCTTTAAAGGATTTCCGTATTGATTTAGAGTAAATGGGGACAGAAAAACTTGAAATTAAATATTTAATAATGAGATATTGCAATGTATCAGTGGGAGAATCATAACTTCATCGTGGTAATACCGCTTTTATGGCCACTGTAGCGATATTACGTTTGAAACTAATTTCACCATCTCTATTTAGGAAATGCATATGCGATTATATTTGTTATTCCAACTTTATTTCCAAACTTAGGCCTATTTCATGTTTTTTTCTCACCCTCCTCCAACAGAATGAACATATCTTAAAATATTTCAAATCTTCTATGCATGATTGTAATCAAGAAGGCGGTGCCATAATAGAAGCTTAAAGTTGAACAAAAGTAGCGTTCAGGCGTAAATTATTAACAGCCGTAAAAACAGTTTTCAACACGAATCGAGCAATTTTGTCAGTGACTGAAAATTAAATGACCTGTTTTATTCGATATTCAATCTGGCCCATGCAAAACCTATTACACTCTTCCCCAAAAAGGTCACGTTTTTAGGGAAAAGGCGTGATTGCACATAGCAATAGAATTGTTAAAGTGGAACTTTATAATTTCATTACATTTATTATCATGTTTATGAAGGATGGAAAGTAGGGAGTATATGTGTTTTGGTTGCAAGAAGAAATTAAGTGACAATCGAAATTTAAATGGAGCGTGTGTTATCAAACTAGACTGCAAGGTTATCAAGGACACACAGTTCACATTATGATTAGGACATAAACATAATTTAGTATATGACTCTATGGTAATAAACAAAATAACAGAAAAGAGCGAAAACAAACCCAGGAAAATTCCACAATTAGTTTACTTCCCTTGAATGCAAGGTGAAAATTTGAAAAGAACTTTCAGTGTTGTGAATTGAATCCCAAATGGTCCTAAACGTTCTGTCGTAAGTCTAAATGTATAGATTATTCCGAATGATTTCTAGTGGTGTACCGAATGAACTCCAATCCTGAATGTGCGATGTACTAATAGCCTGGGAAAATGTTGATATGACTACAGCTTCGATGTATCACAACGATATCATCCAAGATGTCTCTAAATGAATTCATAATAATCCTGCAAAAGTGATTTAATCGGAAATTGTTAATGAGCACCTTGTATATACAATGAATAATTTAAATAAATAAATCTTCTAAACGTAAAACTGAACACAGCTGAAAGACTGATTCCACTTCTGATGTTAAGGTAGGAATAAATATTTCTAAGATAAACACCATAATATGAAACTTAAGACACAGCAAGAAGATTAGAACATACTAAGTTGTAAACAAGGTCAGGTCTTTCACTGAAATTCTAGGATAAAAATGGGTAACATAAGGTAGACCAGGACTACCCGAGTGGAAACTCAATGCCATTAACTAGAATACAAGTAAACGTGTTTCATATAGGTAAAAAGTATCTCAAAATATAATATATACTGTTACGTATCGGCTCGTTCAAAGTAACACAAAGAAAGAGTGAAGACAACAAGCTTTGTAAATTTTAACAAAGATAATTTATTTCCCTAGAAAACACGGTGAAAAGGTAAATATGTGAAACAAGACTTACGATTTACGAAGAGGATCCAAAAATATGTTCTAAATTTGTGAAAGCACATAAGTCCTGTGAATAAACAGTTCTAAATTGATACAGTCTGAATCTCAGTTCCGATCCAAGATGGCGGAAGATGACGTCAGACGAAGGCTAACACAGAATGTCCAGAATTTTCCCTGTAAAGCACAATTTGTATTGTTCTGTTCCGATTTAGAAATAATTTCAACAAATGTCTTTGTCCAAAGCCAGTAGGGTTGTTCTCCAGGGAAAATAATTATTTAGAGAGTAGATGAAGTACAGCTACCACCACTAACAACACACATGTTGTTCCTAATACGTACGAATGAACAAACACCTCTTTCCAGCACAGAAATACCTTTTCCTTAAGGTATTAGAAACTCTACAAGATGTTATGATGTGACTCTCAAGTATGACTGACTACGACTATGACTACGACTATGACTTTCTTACAGATAACTAAATATATAAAAGAAACTAATACGTCGTTTCATGTACACACGCACGATGGACACGTGTGATTTCGCAATCCATCTGGATATTACGAAAGCCTGAACAAGTATCAGCCAATCATTTACATAGCTACTGCTGAATGTTTACTTGCGACGAATTTACTATCATACAAAGCTCGTGCTTACATGACTCACATTTACGTTTTAAACAAATACGATGTTTCTAACAAACTATTAGACCCATGCAAACATAATCATCATAATAATAATAACTACATTTAATGATGTAAAAATAAAATAAAAATGAAACAAAAAATTAGAAGAATTTAAATTTTAACACATATGTAATTTAACTACAGGGTCGTAACAATACAATCATAGACAAAAATTAGCTGTGCAATACTGTTTTACTATATAACCAGTACAATCTATAATCATGTAAAAAGCAAAACACTTAAAAATATTCAATATAAATAACACAAGCATTAAGCATTATAGATAAACTGACAATCATGAAAATATATCCTTTAAAGATATTACACTATGAAATTTTTAGGAAATGACAACTTTGTGATGTACGCTAACTTAAAAAGATAATCTTTTCATTTTTGTATGAAAGCGTTATTTTGACAAAATACTAAATTTGAAACACTATATATAGCAGCAAATTTTGTAAAAAGTCACTATTCTTAAATTATTGTAACTGTTTTTATCAAAGTAGTGATTGATACAGATGTTATCAGCATGGGCACATGATTGCAGAAATAGAACCAATGTTAATCGATGGTTTGTGCCCTAACAATATATAAGGAGAAATATATATTTTTATTTAGTAGATATATGACAATAAAATGATTCCTCCAAACAACATAGATACGCTCTATTCGTCACTGAGAGAAAAAAATTTAATGTTGCCCCAGTGGTCTCACGAGACATGAATAAAACAGCGCTTTCAACTTGTTGACTTTAGTGTTGTCTACTCTGAATTTATACGATGACGATTCTTATAGTCTTCTTTGCTTTTCTCTTGTTTGGCGACGCTATTTAAGTATTATTGAAAATGATATATCAATAGATAGTATAATTCTTATTAATCTACCAACTTCCATTACATACATTCAAATTTTCAAGTGACCGAAAAAGACTTTTGTATTCAAGGAAAAGGTAATGTTAAAAGTGATTGCTAGTAATACCAGATATTTCATGTAAACTTTGAGTATATATTCCGGCGAATTGCGCTCTATAAACACTTTGAAATTCAGTAATACACAGCTATCACTTCGTCTGCGTTTACTAAAAGAGGAAAGTTCGCGTCAACCTTGACGGCGACGTTTTATTCCGAGTTGTAGACAAGCCTTATTTTCCTCAGTGAACAAGACATGCTGCACTGCTGAAAACTCATTCATTCTACAATTCGAGTAACAACAGGAAAGAAGACAAATAAAGCAGATAATAAATCGTCTTTTCGATAAATCGCAATGACAATTTCATTTTAGATTCATGTAAGCGTAATCGCTGCAAGCGATGACAGTAATCATTTTCTGCTCTTCTTGCTCTTACTCTCTAATACTCAAGGCATTACCATCGTCATAAATCTGCAAACTAATACTCAAGGCATTACCATCGTCATAAATCTGCAAAACAACATATTCAGAGGTTACATTTGTGACTGATAAAGGGTTTAGTCATACCTACAATCATCAAAGTATAAGTGAGCGAGATAAGTTAATTAGGATTTTTTACTATTAAAATTTTGTGCGTATTTGATACCTATGACTTTGACATGAAAGTTATACACATCCATACCGACTTGTGTATCGTCAGAAAACTATAGTGTTTTCCCTGTTTTACGTTTTCCGTTTGTTTAAGAAATTGAAGAAAGTTTTACCTTGACGTTTTCTGCAGATGTCGTGTTCATAACATTTGCAAATGTTTTATTGCCCTCTTCGTCTTTCGTGCCATTGTCAAAGTCAACCGTTGATGTTGATATGCCTGGTAATAATATTAAATACATATATTTAACATTCTTCCTTTTAAATATGTCGAAGAACTATGAGCTCAAATAGAAAGAGATGTAGGTCAAGTGTATGTAATGTATTTCAGCAGCTACATTTGTCTCCTAAATTTCTTAATGACTTAAAAATATGAATAGATAATTGTCCCATATTCAAAGAGATATCCGTTTGAGGTGAGATATTCTGTAAAATATTCTTCAGTTCTCTATAATTCCTAGCACTGACACAGAAAATATACCTACCCACAAATGTTGGGTTTAGGGTTCTCGCCGACACTAAAGCAATTTCTACGTGTTGGAAACCATTAATAGGATTATCACAATGTGAAAAATCAAGCATCTCATATCCATCCTTGCACAAAGCCCCAGCATTTACTGCATGAGAGAGGTATAGGTAAGTAATTAAGTATCCAAGCAATTAAGTAATTAAATAAGTCAGAAAGTAAGAAATGAAGGAATGAAGAAAGTATACAAGTTCGAAAAAAGGAGGTAAGTAAATAAATCATGTACGAATTATTGACCTTTTGGTTTACTTATTCCTATTTAGAAACCGCGGATGTTACTACTTCTAATACTGCTGTAGCATTTGTTGTTACTGCGAGCACTATTATTATTATTATTATTATTATTATTATTATTACTTGTACTGGTACTTCTAGAAGATAATGTCAAATAACTAACAAACTGTTATGTGCAGATAATATGCACTATGATTACTAAAGCACAGAAGATACAACCGTTTGGGTTTTGTATCGATATACCAGTATATGTGACCTGGTGTGTAATTCATACCTGCAATACCCCGTTAAGTAAGAATAATTAATTTTCTTTAATTATTACTGTTTAAATTATATATCACTACTTTGTGAAAGCATGAACAAAATGATATAAACTATGATTACTATTACTTTTGGATGACAATTCTGGCAACTTCTTGACCTTTGCATAAATAGCCTCTGCACTTCGAGTGACTTGCCATTGACCAGTAGCATCTGAGGTTGGTCTGTCGAGATGAGCCTCACTGTCTGTTTCAGACAACACATCAGAGGGAAACGGGCATCCATCTATTAAGCCGCTTGGACATTCATGACATACATCTAATAACTTCTCATTCGACCTACAACGTGATTCACAGATGATGAAAATGCTATCTGTATCATCGATTCTGCATTTATCATCGTCCAGATTTTGTAACCTCCTGTGGCATGTTGAATAATCTGAACTAGAAGCCTCTGAAGGGCTTGGATATTGGAGTCTTACTATTGGATTTTGAACTGTGTTTCTCAGATGACTCGTCCATATTTCCTCCCTTGAAGATGCGTGTGGACGTCGTAACGTGGAAGGTGCAACATTAGATACTGTTTCCATTGTCTCAAGAACAATGCGTTGAACTAGAAAATTGTAACTCAGAGTTTACTGCTATTATTTACGTTCTGGAAATTGAATTAATAATTCAGGCACATTGCAGTAAATTGGTTCTAAGCAAATATGCATTAATGGTTGAAACAGAGGCGTAAAATTAAACATAATAGATTATGTAATAAAACACTAAGGTAAATAAAGAGGCAAAGGAATGAAAACGGGAAGTTCATTTATTAAATATCAGAGGAGAATGGCTCTGCCATAAAACAGACGTATCATGGGAAAGATGCATGATTATGTCACAAATATCATTACAAAAACAATTGCATTTTGTAAAAGTGTTGTCAAACAAAATGAGAAACTTACTTCAAACAAAATTAATACCGAGGTAGTTCCATGATTATATTTTCCTTGGTCATTACAATTGTGCACATAGTTTATCATACGTTATGTCCATTTTCTAATTATATCTGTATTAAAACGAGCACAAAGTATTATGAATAACATTGTTTATACCTGATTTCATATGATTGGTATTCCTCCGTTGAATCCAGATCAAACAAGCAAACAAGAATAGTACTGTAACGACAGCTACCGTGGTGATTGTTAGGATATGAAACATCTCACCCTCTGTGTCTAAATATAACACAAACTAATATATATATATATATATATATATATATATATATATATATATATATATATATATATATATATATATATATATATATGTATGTGTGTGTGTATGTCCGACTGTGCTTATGAGTGTGCTTTGCGAGTATATTTGTGGCCACTTTTCCAGCACGGTGAGAACATTAGGAGGTCGGAAGAATTTTACAGAACACAAATTTACACAAAAAAGTGGAAGAACCCATGGATGTATGTCATGGTGCAGTATGTGTACATATCTATTTGTATCGGTGGTATATGAGGATGAATTGGTGGATCAAAGAACATATTTCAAATGTGTTAGGAATAGATATTGCATATATCATACCCTCTCTTTCCAAAGCACAGATAACAACGACTGTCGGATATATATATATATATATATATATATATATATAACAACATATATATATATATATATATATATATATATATATATATATATATATATATATATATATATATATATATATCTTTGTGTATGTGTGTCCGACTGTGCTTGTGAGTGTGTTTTGCCAGACTGGTATATGTGTGGTCACTTTTCCAGGTTGGTAAGAACATTAAGCAGTCCGAAGTATATTGCAGTACACAAATTTACACAAAAGAGGAGGAACCCAAATAGCAATATGGTTCGTCAAAGTTCAAATCAAGACGTGAAAAATATATAATTAAGATTCGATCTCACCATGAACGCACATCTTTTATGAGCCGCATTTTATAAAAATATTAAAACATGGTGTTTCAGTTGTTGATGCATTATTTGTTTTGCTATTCTCTTGAGATTTCAAGAGAAACATTAAAGGAATATCTCAGGAATGCAACAGGTTTCTTCCTGTTTTCAATATTTACATAAGTACAGGTGATTACTTTCTGATTCTTTGATCAGCTACGAACTCAAATGGACCAATAGTCCTTTCTAATAACCTATATTGAAATGCGCAAATACATCCAAATACATAAATGTAATAAAACATTTGTAAATAGCTTGCATCATAAATTTGCGATGCCCTATTTTAATTTTGTGTTGTGTAGGTTATGTCCTTTTATGATATCCGGTGCGATTATTTAAGTTTTTGTTCTTCTTATTCTCTGACATTTAAATTATAAAGAAATAAATCTATAGGGTTCGGCCCATATTTCTGTCTTCTACCAACAAATAGTAGGGTGAAACTAAAGTAACCCAGGTGATTCTAAATATTTCTGCCTTAAACTGAGGAAGTATACACTTGCTAGTTTATATGACGGTATTATTTGTCATAACTAACACCAATGCAGTCGTTACCTTCCTTTTAACAGACGGGACCTAGGTTGCCGAGTGGTCTAAGGGGCTCTCCTTACCGATCACTTACATCTCACCCCTGTCGGCGAGGCTTTGAGCCTCGGGATCGGCCAACGTGGATATGTGAGAAAGCTCTTCAGTAGCTTCCGGTGTGTCAGTGGTTCTTAGTGGGGTTTTCTCGGGATCATCCTCCACGATTTATACTGGCCGCCATGTATAACTTATCATGTGTTAAAAATGGCTTTGAACTCGTAACAAACATAATATGGTTGTGAATAATTGATAACATGAATGTTTATAGTTTTTCAGAAAACTTTGAGCTTAAAACTCAGCATGGTTATAATTTCTCGATACCTTTTAGATCATCATACATCTTTTATTCTAAATCACAATAATATTGTGTCTGAAACAATGACTTCTATCGATGCTTTTTTCCAAAAAATAAATAGGATGAAATCACATATAGTTGTTATGCGATACTTATGTCAAATATTAGACTCACACGAATTGGTTGAATTCACGGGTGAACTTGAAATGACAGTTGTTGGTAATGATTCATTACTTGGGTGGTCTGAACCAATTCCGTCAGAACTTTCTGGAGTAGTTGCAATATTCAACACATTTGCTCTAGTAATGTCTGTGACTGAAACAAATTTGACAGAAGTATGATGCATACTATTTTACAACGCACGGCAGACATGAATCCTAATATAACGCTAACATTTGTTTAAGTTGATGAAAAGCAAGATAGCATGAATTTAAAATTTCTCAAAATAAGATACGTTTGATTTAGGTCTTCCGATTCGGTTGATAGCTGATATAATCGAACTATAATTGTTGATGTATGTCATGATGCAATATATCGGTGGTATATGAGGGTGAATTTGTGGATGAAAGAAGCTAACATATGTCATATTTCTACATGTGACAAGAATAAACTTTCCATATATCATACTCACTCTTTCCAATGCAAATACCAACGACTGTCTGATGACAATGGGTCTATAATACATCATTATTCTGGCAAAATATATCTGTATTATAAATAGGAAGATCAAATATAAACCAACTAGAGGATTTAAACTTGTAGTAGAGCGACGGCTTATGAATAGATACTTGAGACGACAGATAAGATGCCGGACATATTTTCAGGAATTACTTAGTAACCGAGATAGACTTCAGACAATATGATAATTAGCCGACTAAGAAAGAATTAAACGCATTGAAATATTCAAAGTTTCTCTTGATGGCAACAATACTCAGTTTGAAGAAAGCAGTTGTTTCAGATTAAAATCCCACATCCTTATCGCTTCATTATGTTTGTCCGTTCTAAACCTTTGCGTTGGCATCGAAGAAAATAAAAGAATAATGTTACGTAAACATTTTAGCTTTCTTGGCAATTGTGGTATGTTAACTTTCTAGACGTTAACTGTTTCTGCCTTTTGTATAGATACATTCACTTATAGTTTCAGTTTGGTTTACTGAATTCTGATATATCAAAATCTTAATCCCAAATGTTATGTTCGCTTTAAACTTGCTGGTTTGGGATCACATACTGTATTGACAATAGAGCTGCGTGGTTTCTACACTAATTTGTATGATCATGACTTGAGGAGTTTTAGATTCTAACCTCAACACTATAAAATGATGGTCGTATATTTCGATGCCATTACCTCACAGCACAATAGCCCTCAGGGGCAATTCTGTTCGTTCCTTATTCCAATCAATAGAGATACGCCAGAATAGGTGACTTAGGTTATTAAAATTCATGCATGCTTTTAACATTCTGCAATGAATTGTTTTGATACGCTGTCCGCTAAGTAATCGGAAAAAGTGTTACAGTTCATTTTTGGTAGCGTAACATAGGAATTTAGAGAGGTTTTCCATACACAAAACTACACTTAATTTATTGAAAACTAGTTCGATCATTTCCATGAAACTCTCGAGTCACACATTTTTGGTTTACATTTTATTTGTAGCATTACCTGTAATATTTAAGAAGTATCGCTGTGTCGTACTCCCTTCTGTTTCCAGTTTGTAGAGTCCAGTGTCATTCTCTATAACGTCATTTATTTCAATTCTTGTTTTGTTATTGTCCTTGTCCCTTGAACATCTTAGTCGGCCATAAAACGGTGAATTGGTACTCACATCACAGTCAGAGCCTCTCAAGACTGCAATAAGCTGGTAATTGTGGTATAAACGAGTAAAGAATACCGATTCCTTGATAAATTCTGTGATCAGCATGTTCTCGCCAACATAGCCTTGCTGTATTTCACCTGGATCTGGGCAAAGTGAAATCAACATAGCATTAGTTTAAGAACAATTTGGAAAATGTCAATGTAAATTTAGCAATCATACATATGTGAAAAAATAATTTTGAGAAGAACTAAAGAGATAGATTTGATACTCAGTTAAGGTTTCTATTAACTGTAAACTATTTTTGAATATATGAAGGTTCCATATCATACAATTTTATAGGAATACTTAGTCTTATTTCCCATATGATGTGAAACAACCGGACATATAACACTCGTAGACATTGTTCACAGTCTCTTATCTTTTCAAATTCCTAATAACATTACCCATTCACGGATAGCAGTGTAATAGTTCATTTACCGTGTTAAACTGCACACAATCGGCTTAATGATTAATACCAGGAATTAGCAACAGTTAGAAAAAGGAACACATGCAAGAAGTATAAATGAAATATGACGGCTATTTCAAGTATATTGAAGAACCATAACTTTATTTCAATAGATTACACAGACAGGCAAAACTATTTGTCAATAAACTTCCCAACCGAAATCTGTGATGTATGTTCAAGGTATATAATGTCGCGGAATCCCTGTGAACAAACGATCATTCTCGATTCAAGATAATAATACTTATCATTTATAGGGGATTTTTTAAAAATGAGGTTTCTATCACGAAAAGTTGGTGTTGTTGTTGTATGGTTTAACGCCATTTTTCAGCACACGATAGGCTATACATGGCGGCCAGTATTAATGGTGGAGGAAGAACCCGGGAAAACCCCGGATAGAACCACCGACCCACGAGAAGCTACTGGCAAGCTTTCTCACATACCCACATTGGCCGAATCCGAGACTTGCACCCACGCAGACAGAGGTGAGACTATCACGAAAAGCACATAAATAATATTTTATGATAAATTACAGCGTTGCATATTACCATTCTGCTGAATACTTCAATCTGATCAGGTCGCACTCGTATTATCAGTTAATATATTCCAGTGGAAATGGTGTTCAAAGTACATAGAGGAGAATAAAATTGGTTATAAACCAGACAATAATGTCGATTGTATTTCCAACAAAGTTGTTTTCTTTCCAAGCTGCTTTGTATTTCCAACAAATTTGTGTTCTTTACAAACGGCAGTATATATATATATATATATATATATATATATATATATATATATATATATATATATATATATATATATATATATCTGTTGGCATGATTTACATGTATCAGAGAATCATTTACTCATTGACAAATGAAATAACGCATGGTAATAAAAGTACACTGAATGATCGTGAATGCATCAATTGCAATATTAGTTTTCTGACGAGTCACCAGGAGGGATTGTGATACCTATATATCAGAATCCCAATAGCACCTATCGTCCTTCTCTCTATGTGTTTATATCTCTCGTTCTCGGAGATGCATTCATGTGGTTTATTAAAGTTCTTTGATGCAGATGATTCCTCGGATAGTACAAGTCAGTCATATAGACATTCAACACCGACCATTTCAGTAATGGGTGCCATTTTTTAGAATTTGATTCTGCATACCTTCAAGTGGCAAGTATTCACTTTATTCTGATTCATATACATTCATATTCCTTTTCAAGGTCATTATATAGACGCCCCAAGAGGTACTTACGGCAAAATCAATGTTAAAATACATAGACATTTATGGACGAAATGAACCTAAAGGTGTGATCCAGTACAATCCGGATTGAATGTCGTGCGCTGTGATGTCGCAATGGAAGCTACGCATATTGATAAACAAATTCGTTCAAGCCTCGAGTATGACGACTTCACACGACGCGCTCTTATTTTGACCCAAGTTTGGTACATGGCCACGACTGTAAAAGTCCATAGCAATGGTCGATTTTCGTCTGGAAGTTTTTTGGTGACAGTTAAGGTGCAGATCATTCGATACTCAGGATTGAAAAGACTTTGGTTAAAGAAAATTAGTGTTAAATTATAAAAGAACAATTTATATTTAATTTAAAATGAGTAAATGTGAATACATGACCCATGTAACTTGTAATATAGGTAACGCTTATTACCGACAGTCAATAATTGATAGATGAAGCAATATTTAGACTTTATTTCTAAGGAATTAAATATTGAACTAATAATAATTTACACTAAGTATCCTTTTAATCATATTCATAAAAATAATATGTTAAAGCTGTAACAAATAATTAAGAGGTGATTAAAATTATAAAATAACTAACTTTAGAGAAGTATCATAGATGGGTAACAGATTTTAATGGGGAACGAGTGTGTTAAACATGTGTTTGCATCAACAAAATATTCTAGTCACTTTTCCAGGAGGCACGGCAATTAATTTAACACGATAAAGTGATGTCGAGTGTTTTGTGCTTTGTCACGTTCCTAGAAAATTTCTTTTACATTTTAACAACAAAAGATATGCATACACTTAACACCAGAATGGTGGAAAGCTTTAAGATGATATACACTTCAATTATCTTTTATATGAATTGAAAACGCACTTTGAAACGAAAATGCAAGTGTAGATAGGTTATATGTTATAATGTTCGAAGTCCCCACGAACAATATGTGACAACAAATAAAATGTTTTGAAGTTTATTGCCAGGACATGGACAGCCACATGTGCCAGCTAACAGGTCTCAGGCACAGATGGGTCTGGGTGATTTAGAATGTTTACAATTGGGAACAAGAATAGAGAAATGGGAAACCAGTTTTCACTCCAGTTACGTTGTTAAGTGTGTGTGTGTGTGTGTGTGTGATATGGATTTTTAACGTAGCTTTAACAATTTTTCAGTCATATCGCTATGATGTCTGCAGTGTACCAGTTTATAGTCATGTCTAGCACTGGGGATCATGCCGTAGACATGTAGTATGGTGTCCCACCCAGTCACATTACCTTGACACCAGGTCGACCTTTCCTAACACTAACCTCTTAATGCTGAGCGTTTAGCGAGGCAGATTTTAGTACCATTTTATAAGTCTTTGGTATGACTCAGCCGGGGTTCAAACCCCGGACCTCCCGCATCCGAGGCGGACACTCTTACCACTAGACCACTGGAGCGGTTCAATTGAACGTAAAAGTGTAATGCACAAACTGTTTACAATAGCCCATAGAAAAAACACCAGTGTGTCCATTATCTGTGATATCCTTAAAATGTATGACAAGTACATGTACGTACATAAACTGTGTTAATTAGCGTGTGTACCAAGTGCAAAAGCCTATCTGATCATTCCATGTGCTTTTGAGAAAAGGAAAGTTGTGTTCTGGAACAATAATGTTTTGTCATCAGATCTTAACATACTCATAAATTGAATACATCATTACGGATTACTTGCTTACCTAAAACGTTTAGTTGGAAATTCCACTTATTTTCCATTTCCTTGGAATCATCAGCTGCTGTTTGGTACATACTTGTTGAAATGTGATATAAACCTTCATCATTTCTGCTAATATTGTTGAACAATAAAGATAATTCTTTTGTGCTATTGTTGTACTTTATTAATAATCTATTTTCCTGCTCCTTGGCTGAATCACCATCAAAGAACGTATCAAGAAGAGTTTCATTTTCCTTTGTAACTGTGATGAATGATGAAATACCCCTGGTTGCCCATGTTTTAATCATGAATGCGTTTTGGGCCATTTCGTCTATTATGTATGTTTTATGTTCAGTCAGGATACCTTCTGTAAATAAAACCAGATTTTGTTAATATTAACATTACGATTAGATTACACTTCTGTCAGATTAGTATTATCATTATTTAAGCTATTATTATTATTATTATTATTATTATTATTATTATTATTATTATTATTAATATCATCATTAAATGATGCAAATGTTATAGAATATGTCAAATTCTTTCAAAACTATTATTCTATATAGTGAGAATTGATGCCGTCATTCCGATGAACACAAAATACTTTAATATCATTCATAATAAGTATCAAAGTATTGATTCATCTTATCGCAAAGGAAAATTGAGATTGAGAATAATTGCTAAACAGCACAAAAGAGGAATACAGCATTCATTATCTTTCAACCTGGAAATAAATTATAAAAGTGTACGGCACTGTCACTTATTCATTTATGGAGTTGCTATTTCCCTGGATTGTACATAATCCGTATATAAATTGTAATATATCTTTGCTATGCAGAGCAAATATACATTTTCTCCATTACGACTTGTCGTCTTAAGATAAGTAAATGACACGATTGAGCAGCTACAAGCTTTGTAAAATTCAACAAATAATTCGTCCCATGAATAGAAAGTGAAAAATATATAACGAAACTGCGGTACTGCGAAAAAAATCCAAATAATCCTAGAATTTCGAACACATGTCCTGATAATTCAAGTTCTGAATAAACCTTAATGCTATCCCAAAATAAATCCAACACTTTAAGTGTTGATATGCCTTTGGTTGTCCGTGTCATGGTGATGTGCTAGCAGCCTTATTTTGAGTCACAATAATAAAATCCAAAATATATCTTTATTTCGAATTTCGCTATAAATTCTAGCCTCTATTTCATAAAATTTTAATCTTCAGCACGCTCTATTTCCAGAGAAGAATAAATAAAAGAATTTGAATAAATGAACTAAAGTACAAATGAAAACCTGGATACATCAATAGTACAAATGATTCCGCTCAGATCTTAATGTATGAATAAATATATTATTCAGTAACAAGATCATATCATCCTCTACCTGACCTCGGGTCACAATTAAAATATTCTAAAAATAACTATTACCAATGGAAATTTTCATTCTGGAAGGTTCCAAATGTTTACAATATATATATATATATATATATATATATATATATATATATATATATATATATATATATATATATATATATATGTATGTATGTATGTATATGTATATATATTCCAGAATCACGAACAAACAATGCCAATCAAATATGCATAAATATTTAATTGAAACCATTCCTCTTCAACAGATATACCCTCCAACAAAGTGATGAAAACAACAGAAGACACAAAGAGTGCTGATGTTTGATAAGGACTTCAGAAAGAAGGGGCAGTGTCGCTAATAGCAGAGTGCAGTCAATAGTATTAGCAACCAACTATTAAGTTTATCAACATTAAGAACCTTGAGTAGTCTCCAGCAGCTATTGCAAACAATTATTAACATGAAGAAGATGAGTCCATGAAAAAGGATATAGGTGACCAAAATGTTGACATCTTTCTCAATTAAGGTGCCCTCTTGAGCAAAGATTTCTTTTTATATTTGAGTTAGAACCATTTTAGAATTTTAAAGATTAATTACAGATCAGAATTATCTAGACCAGTACCTTCATGCCTATTAGGGTAGAAATAGTATGCTATTTTTATTAAAACAATTACTAAATTTTGCTTGTGGATTATTACGTTTCAATCATTGTTCGTTAAACATGCTAAATGATCTCATTATCATTGTCCACTCCGAGAGGCCACATTATACAGGTTGAAAGTCACGGGCTTTGGAACTACAGCCAGTAGCTTATACACAGTTCATGCATCAATAATTACCTTATTTACTTCCTGCAGACGAGTTCTCACAAACAATATGAAACGTTCACAATTCAATAAGTATATTGATTCCAGTTTGGAAGTGCACTGGTCGGAAAGAGCATTCTGAGTAGTCTGAAATGTACATACCAACGAAGACTATATGTGTACATAAAACAGACACCCAACTGATGCTAGGCCAGCATAGACTTTAAGTCATATTGACCTGCATTTGTTATAATTGCGAAGCACTAAAAAAGATACAATTTAAAGGTTTCGTGATTGCGGCATAAATAGCACGCAATACTTAAAGTGTAAATAATGGACAGGATTAACCTGCTACAGAAACGAAGGAATATCGCTCATCAAATACCTAATCAAAATTGGTGATTCTAGATAGGATACGTAGCGTGCTAAAATATACAGCCTTAATATAATGGCCAAGACCTTACCGAATCAGTAACTCTGAAATCTAGGAATCATTAACAATTTGTGTATAGGTATGGTAATCAGTGTTATTTATGTAATAATCCAGTTTAGGGATTCAAGCATTAACAGTAAAATACAGAATGGAACAAAGGTCAGTGAAGCATGGAATATTGATTTCAGTGAATTTTCTTTCAAGAAGATAATGTATTACTCATCAAGAAGCATCCTCTGACCAAATGTCTTGATTACTGTATAACAGTCAGGAAGTAGTAAAACATATTTGGTCATAAACTAATTGAAACCAGTTAACATAAGTCTGTGAGATCCTTTCGTTTTAAGAGAGTGGTACAAATGAAGATACATCGAATGATCTACTTTGATGATACTGGCATGAATATTGCCTGACATTGAATTAAATTCAGTAAAGAGTGGAATATAGGCCACGGTTGTCTACCTTTTGATCTTGGTTTAGTACTCACGAAAATGAATTCCTTCACCAAAATTTGTGTCTCTAGATGTATCAGAATATCTTTAGGGTGACATGCACGTGTCCTAGCATACGCTAAAGGTAAGAACATCGCCTAAGTCAGTAAAATATGAAAGATAGCAGTGTCAAGTTGGATGATTCGCACATGAACACAGCGTGACAGAAACTTTAAAGACACAAGTTAGGTACAGAGAGTGAAGTGTGAAATACATGTCAAAGTGACCGATTTTTATGATGAGGTTGCAGTAGTCATATTGATCAATCCCCATAATAAATGTCGCCAATATATCTAACAACAAAACCGTAACCGAAGGAAGAAAAATATTGAATACAGGGTGAAGTGACTTTCCCATGTTGCAGTAATACAGTTTAATGGTTCTAAGAATGAACAGAGTTTGAGAAAGAAACTTAAAACCTGCTTTAATTAAACTGAGTGAAGCGTGAATGGTAGTCACAGTTACTTTAAGGCACGTACCATCCATGAGACACTTCTTAAAGGTGAGTTAATAATAGATACTGCTTTGTTTTCTTTGTTTCTAAGTGAATGCATGTGACAACAAGAATAATTTGAAGACATGTGTCGATATTCGCAAGTTTGTTATCGTCCGACATCCGAAAAATAATTCTTAACATTTTGTTAATAATTACCTGTTATTAATGCCACCGACAATACACAAAGAGCCAATATCCACAATTTCTGTATTGCCATTACTGAAGTATGAATATTCCTTTCCCGCCTTCGTTGTGCTCATTGAAGAGCCGTCTGTGTGATTCATAAGAAAACAAACAAATGTGTTCAAAGTCTGCCGTGCACCAATAAATCATTTGCATAAACAATGGTGTATTAAGTTTGACGTAAAGCAACGGAAAACGAAACAGATGAAATAATTTGATTTAATGTCTGATCAATTTCGTTGTTACGGTTGACAAGGAAACGCTTGATATTGCAGGAAGAAATATAGAGAACAGAACAATAAGGACATCAACAGTGCAACTAAAACTTATATTGCATGAGTCGATAGAGAGCTTAATATGATAATTGTACAAACATACCTCCTCTACCCATGTATCACGATTTCACAAATTATGGCTCTTTCCTTATTATAAAATTTATTTGGATTCCTTTTTTGTGAAACGGTAACTTGCATAATTTCATATCCAAACATGTTTTATTTGTTGTCTATTCTTTTGGTATGTGTATCTTGTAAGGACTCCACCTTGCTAAGGCGTTCCGTTGGTAAGTTTATTTCATAAGTATATATATATATATATATATATATATATATATATATATATATATATATATATAATGTGTTAAATAACAAACGCTTTCCAATAAGTTGTTTCAAATGCTCATTTTTTTTCAAAGATATATTTCCTGTTAATATATTTGCTATTAAACATCCATATAATATAACAATAACAGTGATAGTTCCTTTTTCTTTAAATAATATCCATACGGGCAGAGAGGTAGAGATATATCTCGAATATTCGCGATACCAAAGTCATTGCATTCCGGTTGCACGTCATCATTGCAATCGTAACTGTGTGGGGCAGAAGCAACTATATTTAATGGAATGACTTTCCGCGTTATCTCTATCAACATACTCCTTTATCATATTGATATAACAGAGTTGTTTCAGTTTCCGTCTCTGAGGAGCATCCACTACTGTATAAATCACTTTCGTTGTAACTTCATAAGGAACACATTTCTGACCTGAAGAGGATTTTGAAGCACCGGGAAGACACAGAACTTGATCATCAGTTTGAAAAATTCTTACCATTGTAGTTTTGACCTGCCTTAATTGTATCTTTGAGTGAGTAGGGCAAAGATCATAATTTACTACTTCACAACCAAAGAAATAATGGAAAAGATTAATGTGAAAATACTCTGTTCAAAGAGATTTCCCTTTAACAACACCAATGGTCCATGGACAATATGTCCAAAAGATGTTTCAAAAGGACTCAAACTGATCAAATAACAACTAAAATAAGATCTACAAGACCTGGGAAGATCATTTTTAATTCCCGGCAAATAAATATGATTCACAATTTTGTGGTAAGTCTTATCTTCCCCTAAAGGATAAGCAAAATGATTTTCATGGGCTATATCAAGAATTGCATGTCTATGCGACTTAGGTACCATTGTCGAATCAGTTTCGCTGATAGCCCTCTGAAACAAAAAAGAGATCCCAAAATGTTTTTCAATAGTCTCGAAGTCATTTGTCAACTTGATTAGAAATAATAGAACGACTACTTAAAATAGGATCGCAATGATCAATATCTTTTGATTGATCAGTAATAGGAGGAAACGTGACCTCATCTAAATACTGACCAATATATACGTTCTCCAAAGGAATAGTTTCCTTATCAACTTCATTTTGGACAAACAGGGTATAAATTGGGGATCTTTTCTCAATACGATCAACTGTTTGATCCAAACAAAGCTTGTGAGTTACAGGTGGATTAGCCACAACCTTATCTCCAGCTAAATTATTGCCAGCAATAAATAAAAACCATCAATGGGCAAAGAGTTCGCAGCGCAAGTCCAGTGAAAAATTAACATTATGGAAAGCAATTTTAATAAAACCGCCCTCCATTCCCTGAAGAAGAAAACGTTCAGAAGAAGAAGACTTCTCAGACAATGGCAAAGTACCCGATAATACAAGACTCTGAGAATCTCCTGCGTCACTTGATATTATAATAGGGATAGGATTGGCGGAATCACAAATCAGTGATATTGAACCCTTCGACATGAATAGTTCATAAGTTTCCATAATATAATCAGATTGGGGTTTGTTTCACCCCACAAATGTATCGTTTCCAATACATGACCATGCCCTTGACCTATGGGAATGAAGAGTATTAGGAACTCCTCTATCTTTATTCTGTTGCTCATTTTTGTAGTAATCAAAAATAACGCCCCGTCCGAAAAAGTTCTTGCAAGGAGGAAAACAAGCATTTCTGATCAGTCTTATCAGACGTTGGACTCTTATTAGTTGTAAAAGATTGAAATTTGCAAGTGCTTTACTGTGGCCGATTTTACTTCTGACCCACCATTTGCTATGAGGAAATCTTAATGACCAATGAATCTTTAGGAGCGAAGGAATATTCGTCACCTTACGAGAAACGTTTTCTAAAGTATGTATCGTTTGTTTACCAAGTTAAACTTTGACGTCTCTTTGCCCTCAGCTCTTGAACTCTTCGATTAATATGAGTTTTCTAAGATTGTCGTAATCTTTATCAATCGTTTTAGATGCACACCACCTGTCAAAAGAGTTGTTCTTTTTCCCTAGGAAATTTGACATGGATTTGGTTGTTTTCTTTTGGCAATTCCGAACCCTCTGTCGATATAACCCCGGTATCAACTCATAACCATTCCAGATGCATTCCTTGACCAAACAATAATCAGCACTTGCGTCAACTGACAGTGACGTATAAATTTCACGAGCATTGCTACTAAGTAATTCTAAAGTCCAATGCTCTCTTTGACATTTTAAATTCTCATTTATTATTTCAGAATGAGTAGGATATTGATCTACGTCGTTTTCGTTAAAAAGAGGTACTGATATAATATTTCTGTAACATCAAAATCTGAACTTTCATGAGTGGAATGCTTTCTACTTGCCATTTTTAATTCTTATCATTTGACTGCATTTTCATGTATCTTTGTTCCTTTTGTATTCATCTGCATTTGTCATCCTTCCTATTCCCTTTATCTTTCTTCCTTTTACATATGTAATTTCATCTCTATCTCCCTTTCATCTTTTGGAATTTGTGTATCGCTTACTTTTTCCTCTTTTTCCAGCTCAATCTTTGTTAACTTCATTTCAATCTTTTATTTTAATTTTGATTCCATAATCTGCATGTTATAGCCAGGTTCAGACCTATTAATCAAATTCAAAGCACTGTAAATTAAATATTCTTTTCTACCAAACACTGAACCGAAATATTTTTTTTTTATGTTTTAATAAAGATGGCTTTGCTTCTGAAGGATCATACTGTGTAGTAAGTTGGAGAGATTCGTCCTTTCTCGAGGATTCTAATCGTTCTTGGCTAGAATGAAAATAAAATTCCCCACTTTAGTTGACTTTGCGAAAGTCTTGGTTTCACCACTGTAAAATTAAAAAAGCAAGGATAGCATTATGTCCAAAATAAAATAAATTTAAATTTTAAAGCAACTTCAATTTCTCTGACATTCGTAATCCAGGACGAGCCCCAAATTTCTGACACGACTCTGTGGTCACAAACCAAGCAACAGAAAAAACCCAAAGCCAACAAGTTTTGTAAAACTGAGGGGACAATTTAATTAGTAGTGTTCTAAATGAAAATCTGCGAGGAACTTACAGTATTATGAAGTGAAACCAAATTAATCCTTATAAAAGTCTATGAAAGTCTTAAATTAATGAAATGTTCCGTTCAAATTTCGAAACCGGAAATGTACTGGTCCTCGAAAATCCGCGACGTTGTCAAGATGGCGTTGTCCAGAATTCCTTCGAGTACTTTATAAGTAAAACATAAAACACGTATGTAAACTTTATCTAAAGATATTCTGTTGAATTTACAACCATGAAGAAAATGTATACATATTAGATGAAATCGTGTACAAGGAGTTACAAAGAATCTAGATATGCATAATAAAATATATTTTAAAAAAATGCATTAAAAACTCCTGTATTAATGTATCCAAAGGATACGATGTCGGTAGACTATTTTGAACTTTCAGCTAGTTAATAACACATTTTGTTCTATAATTACAATTAAAAAGTTTCACGTCTAGGTTGCAAACCTGTAAAACGTGTTAAAGTAATATGTAAATACGATAACAGCCTCGTTTCTAAAATATGTTGTCAGTCCTTGTTGCCATGCATACCCGATAAATATATTAAACATAATGGAATCATTCTAATGGGGAAATTAATAAAGAATCAATTATTAATCTTATCAAAGAATGAAATATTTCAGACTATAAAATGGCCAAAACAAAGATTTCGTCTTTGAGATGTGACAGATTAGGACCGTGAAGCGTACCATCGTCGTGCCTACGATGTCTTGGTAATTCTATGGTTTTGAAAGCAACATAAATGCTTCTTCAAGCCGTTTGCCTGACTGCACATTATACGTGCTTGTCACGATATAAGGCTTACTACTCTGAAACGATAGATGAACATTTTACACATGATAAAATATGACCTACATGAGAGTCTTTATTCATTATAAACGCCCACATGGACTAGGTAGATACATTTTTATAGTTACTTGAATTGAATGGAGGAGAGGAAAACAAACAAAACAGTATGACCATCTAAGTGTAAAGTATGCAAAGAAAACATTGTCGAGATTACATATGCATACAGATTAATGCAAAGGAAATAAACATGCTAACTGAAAAAACATTTCCGTATGGAAGAAAGAGACATCTACATTATTCAGGATAACAAGATCAAGTTATGAAATCCAGAAGAAATGTTTACTTAATGGTCAGTGGTAATATTTACAAGTCATATACAATGTAAGACACTATTTCTATGAATAAAATCATCATAAATGTAGGTGGCAAAGTTTTTTTTGTAGTGTCTTGGATTTTATTATGTTCTTTGAATGTAAATATATTTGGAATTTATTTGAAATATTTCTCTATATATCTGGCTCTTAGATCTTTATACTGTAACCATTCGAGTAGACAATGATGTCTCGTGAAGGACTTTACAAATATAAAAAAGTTTATAATGATACAATCACCTTCCCAGACACGAAGGATACAAGAAACTTAATCACCCAACATATTACATATTTATACATCAATTTGATTGTATCCTAAAATTAATCCTTAAACCAGGCTCTATTAATTGATACCAGAGTTTATCATCCAGCCTGTAATCAAACGCTTTGCTAAAATAACAAACGCTCAACATATGTATTTTTACATCTAGAGTGATACTATCTAAGATATGTCCAAGTAATATAAAAGATAATTTTAATGTTCTTAATGATTTTTCTGTTTCCTACCTAATACAATAAAAGACATCCGCAATATGAGTTATTCAAAGATTTGCATGAATGTGGTTTCAGCCGTCTGAATGGTTCGTAAGAAAGTACCAAAGGCTATATACTCTTCTCTTCACCGAAACAAAATGTTCTATTTTAATATATGAGTGATTCGTTTGATTATATTTGCGGAAAGTTTGCATCCATTGCGAACGTTTACTTTTGTTTGCACTTATACATGAAACAGTTTCATTATTTACATCGATGCTGCAAGAGAAATGGTTATATTCTTATTTTGACTTCAAACTCTTCCAAGTCTCAGACCAAAACCCTAGTATGAAGAGGTTGAAAATAGACTGTTACAATCCCAATACCCATTTGAATTTCGATATATATATATATATATATATATATATATATATATATATATATATATATATACGTTTTCGTATTGGTTCGTCCAATCATGAGTTTGGGTATGACTATTCCATTATTTGATAAACAGTGTCCGTTTGATACATAAACCAATAATCTCAATCATACATTCATCAACTTCACAGCATGAAGTATTATTGGATATATATCCACGAGGCACTTCCTTATCGTGTTACCTTATACATTCACAATTGGTTTCGCACTTTAGACTGTTTATTTATCTCATCACGTTAACAAACATAATACACTAATTCGATCTCGCTGGTAACAATCTTTACCGTATATAGGTTATATATGTGGTTTACGTTAGAGAGAGAGAGAGAGAGAGAGAGAGAGAGAGAGAGAGAGAATACACTCAGCGAACCTCAGATCTATTGTAAGTCTAAAATCCTTTTGAAACTGCACTACAACAACCTACACGATGATTAACGATGCATCATTTTCAGTAATATCGTGACCAACTGGATAAATTAACTCATTAGTTTTTCGTAGGGCATAAATAAAAGAAAACACAAAAGAGATGATATATCAAGAGTCATACATGATGTATACAGGTGACAACAATCGGCAAAACATCCTTAGTATAATGTATACAGAAGAGATGTTGATTCCCTGCACAGATACACGAATGGTACTCCAAGACAGGGTTGCTACAATTTGCTTGTGGTTGTGGTTATATGTGTTTAATTTATATTATTTTATGGTATATGACATTGTAAAAACACAAAATAAACATGAACTCACGATCAGACTCCACAGATTCGTAGCTTGAATTCATTAATTTATTCATTGACGCAGGAGTCTGTTTCCTGAATAGTAAACACCAAACCTATGCACGGTGATCCACACATGTAAAATTCTGTCGATTACTGCTTGCTGGCCTAATTTACATTTAACATTTTATAATCTATATATATATATATATATATATATATATATATATATATATATATATATATATATATATATATATATATATATATATATATATATGAGTACTACTGTGTTTGCCTTAATAAGCATTCTACACATTAGAGGGTATTGATATCAATAAGACAGTAGCAACAAGACTTGATAGCAACGAACCGTGCGTTTCGCAAATAGAATGTGGCATTGTAGCAAAAATAAGAGAAAGCTAATGCAAATTAGACAGGCAGCCATTTAAGCGCGAGATATCTACCATTCTGGGCACAGTGTCCATATTGAAATGATATTGGCAGGCTTAACAATCTCAACAATCCATCATTTTCTATTAGGTAATCTTAGTAAACTGAGGGGATATATATATATATATATATATATATATATATATATATATATATATATATGCAGTAAACTGACGACGAACAGTGCAAGACTAGTATCTAACTAGCCTGAGCGCTTTCGACTCTTAATGAGTCTTTTTCAAAGGCATATACAAAACATAGACAAAACAAACAAACAAAACACAAAACCCGTTGTGTTTGCAAAACTCTACATGGCTGTTTCTACAGGAATTAAACCTTTAAATGCATTATGTCTCAACCAGCCTATATCAACTTGTTGCTGATACTGAAAAATATGTGTATTAAGCTAGAAATCGATGAGCCATAGCGACATCTATTACTTTGTGTACATTTATGTAAGCGAAATTATATCCCGGATATTTCATTCTTATAGCAGTACTTGAAGGCTACTAAGAAAATTTAGAAAAGTTTTGAAAAGAAAATGTGTCGGCTGCAAAGGATAATTCCACTTGTGCATGGCTGTCTTTTTCTAGTCTTCTTGGTTTAAACCGCTTGGTTTCAATGTTCTAAATCGGCGTATCCAGTAAGATTCCTTTTCTTTCCTGGTTTCGGAACTCTAGTTGGGGTTGTTAGCAATTGCGATAAGTGTTATATCACTGAAAGTGTGGCCAGGGGAGGAGAAGTGTTCTGCGATCGGGCTTCTGTACAGCTTCTTTGTCATCCAATCAGATCTATGAAGGTCGATCCTTTTGTGTAGCTTTTCAGTTTCTCCGAGATACTGAAGGCTACAGATCTTACATGTGATGAGATAAATTACATTCTCTGTTTTGCACGTTTTGTTTTGACCATGTATGTTTAGTTTTTCTCTGGTCACTGTTCTAGTAAATGTCCTGGTCTCTATCATATGTTGACAGGTTTTGCATCTTTTATCGCCACAGGGGCCAGATGGACTAGGGTGGTCTTGACTAGTGATTGGCGTTAGCTTCGCACTGATTAGGATGTCCTTGAGGTTTTTTGGTCTCCGGTAGGCTACTATTGTTCGGAAGGATTAGCTTTAGTACGTCCGACGATTCCACGATGGGCCAGTGTTTCGCGATGATTATATATATATATATATATATATATATATATATATATATATATATATATATATATATATATATATAATACATAAATAAACCATTTACTGACGTATCGCATCCGAATAACAAAATTGAGAAAGAATACGTATCTCCGGCAAAAGAGGAATTGAAGTTCAGCATCTAAAGCTTCGTACGGTTTGCCATATTTCATAGACTTACGAAAGATTATAGGTTTGGATATAAGGGAGTTTTATAGAATAGCAAGAATCCATATGAAAGGATCCTACTTTGATTCGTGAGACGTGAGATCAACATTTTGAAAAAAACTAGGAATAGAAGTACTAGAATATTGTTTCAACTTAATTTTTGCTGATAAAATTAGAAGAATGATATTGGGAATAGAAACTTTCAATATAAAAATGACAATATATGGTGTGTGGTAACGTAACACAAACTAACATTAAAGAGACTGGTGTAGACGGGAAGCGTAAATCACGTGGTCGTGATACAATACACGCAGAACACGTTATATATGTTCATGAATCAATGAAATCCAATTTTTGACATATAATCCAAAGCACCTTCTCTTTCAAAACATATTTCCGGTATTTGAAATAAGCAATTGTTGTTCTCATTTTCAAAAGTGGATAAAACGGCTCATTATTAAACCCAATCTCAGTATTATTTTTTTATAAAGATATATGTGTATTATGCAATTTACAAATGCATAGATTAAGGAGGATTTTAATTGTTTTTATTTGTCTGCAACTATTATATTCTGGCTAAGTTAGTGAATATTTTCTCTTAGAATTTATCGGAGTCCCTCCCTAACACAAACGAAAAATATGAGCTAATATTGTTACAAAGAACAAAAAAGAGAATAGAGTAATTTATAATATACCTTTCTTTTCTTGTGGAACGTAGGGATTATTATTAACGAAATCAAAATATTGTAAGCGCCCAGTGCAGAAGATATTGATAAATATTTTAGCTATTTCTTTTGTTTGATAAGTAAACTTAACACAGTCTCAGGTCTCAAGCCAATCTATGCTTTACGCGTCCAAGATAAAATATTATAATATGCAGTGAAATCGACAATATGACTCTAAGATTTACTCTAAATAATGTTGAAGTGAGAACATCATGTAAATTGTTTGTAGTTTTGATGACCTTTTATGAGTGAATAATTTTTAAAATCTATTATATATAGCCAAACAGCAAAATAATGTAACATAATGAAAAAGATGGGAAATGGCGCGGAAATGTGATAACATGTTTCTATGTTTTGTAAGATCCTGTACCGAACAGCAGAACTGTCCAGAAATGATCGACATGTTTCAACTAAGAAATTATTACAATGAAATAATAACTACATGTTTCGAAAGCGATATATTATCTGTGAATAAAACGAGGAGATTTGGACGCATGCCAGTTACTTTTAGGAGTTATACTGCTATGCTTGACCAGCTTATATATACTATAGTAAAGATATCGGATTTTATTGGATGTCATCTCTAACGGTCCATTATGGTTTGATTCTAGCGAAACATCTCGGATGTAATTTCCACGACGATGAACATATGTATGAATATATGTACATTATAAAGAACGGTTGTGGAAGGCGTTAAAACATCACTTGCAGGGTGAGACTGAGAAAAGAACTAAAGCACAGTGAGTTAATCAGAGTCCGTTTCAAAATGATTTTCGTTACATTTAGATCGTCATCTGTACTGTATCGGCAATATCGAATGTTTCTCTTTATGGCCACGTTAACTAGAATTTCATATTGGATATGACAAAATGTGCAATACATCAAATGAACTGGAGGTCTGGCGGACGTAAAATAGTTGGTAAGGTTTATTTTGGCATTGTTTCTGTTATTGCTTTGCGATCGTTCATTTCTTACAAATATTAAATGTTTCACCAACACATTGGATCGAACTAATCGTGCAAGTCGGGACATGAAAGAGGTTTTTACTCACTCATTGCTACCTTTAGTCGATATTACAAGAAAGTCTTGTTGATGATTTATGTATGAATATAGCTAAATTTTACAGCGCCTTGCTAACTACTTTTTTGCTGCTTTGGGAATTAGGAATATTATATTAAAACTATATAAACTGTACAGTCTCACTGTGTTTTGTTTAAAACTGAAGTTAAGGTTATCTTTAAAATATATCTTCAAATCGTGACAAACGGTTTTGCAAAACCCATAAGTAATGGGATCAGGCATTGGATGAACATATTTTTAACATTATAGTCCATTTTCGCTAGTGAATAAGACACCAAGTTTTGTGCATCTTCATATAAAGGAAAACCATAGATTAGTGGGGAAAAATCATGGTTTCTTGGATAGATTTGTACCCCTTTCGATTTCGTTATTCTTGATAGTTTCTTCCTGATTTGATCTAACTTTATCTTAACTTCTGTGTCTCTTGGATTGTTTTCTTCATTCGTCTTGAATAGTAATCCTTCTCTCTTTATTTCTATTTCTTTTTGCATCCAAATACTTTTTTCTCTGGCTGCAAATTGTTTAAATCTTCAATATTTATTTTCTAAGCATGTATTTGCCGAACAATAATGATCGTTGCTCAGCAAATAATATGAGCGTATATACTCATATCTGTGAGGGATTATACCCTTTGCAGTTACTCGTAAAACACTGTTATTTTGAACACAGCTGAAATAAAATTAACGTCAGATAGGAGAAGAGCAAAGAGGAGGCACTAGAGTAAATTAGATGGTCCAAGAACTACTAGCGTTCTTTGACCGGATATAGGCAGGTACACGACTTTTATTACAAAGGCAAACAGTCTACTGTCTACTGTGTATTACCCTCTCAATTATATCTTTACAGCGCCAAAGTACGTGATAGAGATTTAAAGCTCTTATGAAACAAAACAATGCTGATAACTGTTGAAAGATATGACCGAGATCTGATTTATTAATCAGATTGTTTGAATGGAGGTATACTGTATGAGCTGTAATAATGTTGTGTATGTACTCTCAAAGAGCTATAATCTATACATTAGTATTGAGATTAATTTGTTTACAAGGAGTTTCTTATTTAGGATAATGGACACTCCTGCAGAAAGTTTATCAGTATTTCTTTTAAATGCTGTTGCATGTTGTGAATTCTTCAATAGTACAAGTCACATAGTTCTTGTACGCGTTCAAAGTCAATTTTTGCAGCTTCAGGTGTCATTATGGAGAATGTTACAACACATACATCTAAATGGCGTTTATTCACTTTATTTTGCACCATGTCCATCAAAATTCCATTGAATATTTTTCTATAAATTCCTAGAAAAATACATAAAGGCAAATCCAATGATAACGTATTTCGACATTTGTTTTGGCACAATGAAGCAAGCGGGGTGATCTCGTATAAACCGGTTTTATCGCGCGCTATGATGTAAGAAGGAACGCGATTGTGATTGGAAAAACGTTATACTACAAACATAAACAGAGACGCTACAAGGTCATCATTAACAAACAAAGTCTGGGAAAACACCTGCAGAAGAAAATTAATCCGCACACAGGTCCAATGAATAATAGACAATTATGTAACTTTGAATATATCTTCTGTATGGTATGTCGCTTATTTAAATTCGTGCATAAAACCTCTTTTTCCCATACAAATATGTGCTTTCATACACGTAAAGACCAGAAGCACGGCTATCAATTCAGATTTATTTTGGTTAAGTTTTACATCATGCTAAATTTTCATTTTGAAGAAATTTCAGATGTGCAAGATAAGAGTAAAACTTATTGTGTATTACTCGTATCCCATTCATAGTTTAACATCCATCCATAGAGGAGATAGTAAATATGCGCGAGACCTCTCGCTCACGCGATCGTACCTTGATTCCCCTTCCACTAGTAATAGTTCAATCCAATATCGACTTTCTTGACCCAGTGTAATGGCGAACTGGCATTGTAAAAGTCCATAGCGATCGATACTTTTCGTCTGGAAATTGTATTATGACAATTAATGTGCAGATCACTCAAAAATCACTATTGAATAAACTTTGTAATAACTATCTTACGTTTAATTTAAAATAAATTTTAAAAAAAGTTGTATCAGTAAATATGCTTACATGACTCGTGTGACTTGTACTATAGAATAATTCTATCGTTTAATTTTGCAGAAAATGTCCTTTAAAGGCAATCTGCTAATTTCTGAGTTTGTTGGCAGACCGGTTTTGAAGCTGAGGAAATACGGTGTTACGGGAGTTTTCTCATGTGGGACATTATAAACGTTCCAGTGTCTATATCTCGTAGATTTCCAAAATTATTAGGTTTGGTTAAGTTCGTCGGATCTATCGTCTCTTTTTATTTAGTTGAGAGTATCTAATTCTCCGACCCCATGGTTCTGCTGTCTTTTTTGTCGGCCGGATCGAACAGGCCTCTCGATCATTCGCGATAGTTGCATGTTCGTCTTAGGAATTCCAACAAGATATATCCTCTGAGCGACGATGCATCGCAACAATGCTGCCTACATGGTGGACAGACTGGTTTTTCATTGCAGCAATCACTATGGTGGAGATAATTATGGCAGTCGAAACACCACAAAAGATTGACAATGGAATGGTACAAACGGATAATCAAAAACAAGCTTTGATTGATGCAGGCAATGTGTCTTAAGCAAACGCTGGATATACGTTTTTATTGGAATGAAGCTGATGTTACGGTTTTGCCTTTTTTCCAATAATAAAATATTCTTATTTCGCTCCAATCATCACAATTGTTCTTTTTGTACACAGTAAATTTCCAAACCTCACAAACGTGAAACATTTTCGTATTATGTGAATAAGTTAACCACAAGCTTTAGTAGGGGTATATCCAACTATTAAAAGAATTTTTGTAATAATTAATTAATTTTGCTTATCGCTTATCGCTTCTAATAAGTGTTTATTTCCGATACAAATATGTTACGTTTATGCTATAAGCTAGACATATTTTCAATTCTGATAATGGTTAAAGATTAGATAGTTCATCTTATAATTTTCAATTTTCATCTTCAATTTTAGGTTTCCAAATTTCATTTATTAAAATTATCAGTTCTATTTTCAAATGATCATATTAATTTTCATTTCAATTTGTTTCCCCTTATTTCGTGTCTTTATTTTTATGATCAATATACCGTTTTAGTCCTAGGGTGGTGATGTTGCTTTGTTATACTTTTTTGTGTTAGATTATAAAGTGAAAGAGAGAGCAAACTTTTCAATTCCGAATTTTAAACGGTACAATTAAATTAGCATGGTTTTCTATAGGCATTAAACAGGATGAAGACAAAGGAAATTATGCATTGTACATGGATTATTCATGTTTCGTATAAAAGACAGAGATATGCACAGCTCTTTCAACAACAGCTTAGATCTTTTGGTAAAGATATATTACTAAATATGTTGGGAAATGAAAACAAAATCACTCTATTGTAATTACCTCTCTTGTGTGATAGTGTTTAATTATATGGTTGTCGTGTGTGATGACAATGAGATTGTTTTGAACCTCCGAGTCATCATCCAAGAAGAAAATAACATTAAGCACAGGACGGAAGGTTCGCAATGGCAAAACAGAAACTATAAATTGAAAGATATGAACAGAGGAGACCTAAAACGAAAATTTTATTTGCTTGTGTGACTAGCAAAAAGAGAAAATACGATATCGAAAGCTGTCTCGATCAAACAACACATTAAGTGAGACAACAGTTACATCCCCTTTTTCTAATAGTTCATTTTTTCAAGAACTCCAAAAATATCAGCGGCAACAACCACTGTGTGTATGGCGTGGAGAACTCATCCCTAAAAATAAAAACACATTTTTTGTTTGTGAATCTATGCTGTTGTGTGGCATTGGAGGAAATACTTGTTTGCAACATGTAGATAAACAACTGTGGATTATTTTACCCTACACTTGTATTGGTTAGCATCTTCCCATTCCTTTGTTGAAATATACCGACAGCAACAACAACAATAACAACAACAACCGGCAGTTTCGACGTCGCCAGTCAAAATAACAACTCTTTCATTCAAAGGAGCAGTCCACGTCTGAAACACTTGGAAATTCATTTTTCATTGACATCCAGTGGCTTTCGGAGACCAGAACTATCGAACTCTGAATAATAAATTTCTTTAACTTTGCATAGTGACAGTTATAGGGATGTGCTTCTAAGCAAACATATTATGTTGTTTCACAGCCAATGTTTCTCAAGTCAGACAATTGGATTACAAAGTTCACTGCCAAGCGCTTTTGGTAGAAATCATTTATTAATACTAAGACATGAAAGACGTTCGATATCAAAGCATCGTCGTAGTCGAAATATTCAAAGAATATGTGCAGTTGATCCAGTCTACATATATATTTGCTCTCTACGTGTTCAATGCGATGTATCTGCTTTAGGGTTTGTAGGTTGCTTGTTTCAGATGTGTCTGCTGTAGGCACTCTGCAAACAAATTGCCAAACAAAGGTGTCATTTTGGTGCCTATCATCATAGCATTTACTTGAAGATAATATTACTTTTGGAAGAAAAATTGAGTATGTCCTCAACATCGTTCAGGCGCTTATCAAGATATATTTGAGTGGTTGGGCGGTTTTGAGCAATGTTTTGGGACAGTTAGGTTTGCACAGAGATATTGAAGGAGCAACTCGTCTAGGTTGATATATTTAAATTATTGAGTAGATTGCTTTTCCTAGGTTTATTTTAAATAGAGTTTTGTGGTTTATTTTCTGCGAGTATTTTCTTGCAAGATATACTAGGTTTAACTGGTTACCTGGTTTGTGAAATTGGATCTCCTTCAGATCAAATGTGGGTATACCCTCAATGTGTGCAGCGTTTTGCGTATCAAAAGTGTTTGATATAAGATCGCTGCATGATCTTTGCGGACTCCACGACACCAAATATTTGCTGAATCACTTGAAAATATGTTAATTACTCCCTCGTGAACTCACAAATGTTTAAACTGAACAATCTATGTAATATCAATACAGTGTTAATTTAACAATCAAAGGTATGAATGATATCAGTTTGTAGCCTACGATTTACATTGGATTCTTCAGCTGATTTGTAACACGATAATCCTTTATAGGACTTGATAAAGAGCAGTCTGTAAGTTATGTATATTTCTATTTGGCAAAGGGTTATAAAAGCCCAGACATGGTTGCCAAGACACCGACAGTTATTTCTTCTGCTTCCTTCTGCTCATGAGTAAACATGGTACAACGGCCATATAATATTTTGTATCCTCTGTCATAACAACATTGACACAAATTTGGGAGAAATTTTCACAAAGCTAGTTCCAGGCTGCATGGAGGAGATTTTCTATATAGAATGAGAATCAAAAAGAGGATCACTGTGATCATTACATCTTGATTGATGAATAAAGCGAGCAACAATGACCGCTTCAAAACGTATTGAAATATGTCAGCTAAAGAAATAAAGTCCTGTTGAATATCATTCTCAAGAGCTCTCTTTGCCATACCTCTTCTGATCCAAACAAGTCTTATCAGAAGCTAGTGAGGTAACAACAACCTTATCTCCAGTTAGGTCAATGCCTAATGATAAAAATACCTTCTGTAGGAAACGAAGTTCCAGGGCCAACTGTCACGGATCCTGAGACTATGCCTGATTCCGAATTGATACAATGCATGGAGAGGAATATTAACACAGTCGGAATCTACTCCTTGAATAGAGTACGAAGTCCTGTCCGACACAGACAAAATACCCGATAACAGAGGACTCTGACAAGCTCTGTCTTTGATATTTTAATACGGATTGGCTTTGCAGAATCATCACCAAGTGATATCGAACATTTCGACATAAATGGTTAATAATTCCCCCCCCCCCCAAAAAAAAATTAGACTGTGGTTTGTTTGACAGAATCAGTATATCCCTTTCAATACAAGATCTAGATTTTGACTTTATTGAAATCAGAGCATTTGTATTAGCTCTATTTGATATTGTTGTCTGGTTTTGAACCTGTAAGAATTAGAAATGAAGTGTCAGTTTCTTTTTAAAATATCTCCGCATTAAAAGAGATAAGCGTTTCTGATCAGACTTATGAGATTTTTAAAAGTTGTGGCACACTGAGATTTGGATGTAGTTAAGAGAAAAACTTACAAACAAATGAAGCTGAATATTTCTGTTACCTCTCTAGGTGTTAAACATATGTAACAGAAAGAATGTGAAATCAACAATGTTAGTAAAATTCAACATGCATTTTATTTACATAGGATAGAAAGCGAGAATTCAAAAGACACTTAAGGTACTGGAATTAAATTCCAAATATTTCTAAAAATCTTATCAAATGTTCAAAGGTATAGAATGTTCTGAATGACATCAAATAGCCGTATATGTCATACATGTCTTGAATGTCCTTATATAGCAATGATTCTAGCCAGAATATCTTTGAATGAATTCAAAAATCTCCCAAAACTCTTTCTTTTAATCTAGTCAATGCACAGTTTGTAGCTTAATTTCCTCCCTTTAGGCTTAAACAAGTCGTTCGCTCTCAGAAACATTTGAAAATAATAAGACGTTAATGCTTCTTGACATGGTTCCAACACGAAGGAGCGAACAGCCTTCAGGATACACAAGATTCATCTCTTTTACTTCTTTTCTGCCCACCACCTCTCAGGCCAATAACCTTAGTCGATGGGTTTCCTGTTCGTATTTCGTCGTATTTTTTGTTCTTCTTTTGAGAGTGATAAATGTGAGGAATTTTGGCTTGAATGGTACGGAACACATAATGTTCGCTCAGTTCATATTGTGAAAAGGCTGTTTATATTATGTTAGAGCCTAGTAATTCTCAATGAAATTCTTGTGAACCTATTGATTTTTCAGTATTTATCATTCCCCTTTTCACAGGAATGTTGCACATATGACATCGTGACTTTTCCTTGAATTTATTTATCATGGTCTAAGTGGGTATCAACAATCAAATCATACACTCACAATGTAGTTAAAGACATATATTTATGAACGTTGTTGTCGGTGTAGGCTTGTGATTGACCGATGTAATACGAGAGTCCACATTCTGGCGATACGCATAATAAATGATGGATGCAGAAATGTAAATTTAATTGTCAAGATGATGTCAAGGTTATATCGTTGAACATATATAGAACGGTTAGGGCAAAGGACAAGTTTACATCACAACTTCTGATTGGTTTTTACAATTGCAACCGTCTATCGATCAATCTCCATAGAGAGATTACTAATTCAGTTCAATACTTTCATAAGGTTAAAAAAAACATATTTTGAAAATTGTTTCATTTCCACCCACTTAATAAAACAAAAGACATTAAAATTATGCATCTGAACGTTTCAAATTATCATTCACTATTACGAAACTGTGATTCAATGGTCAAAGAAAAGTTTTCACTTCAAACTGTCGTCTCCATTACAGCCAGCACTGTTAAATACCCAGATGTATCAGTGCAGGGTGTGTTCAAATTTTCGGTCGACTCGTACATGTTTTCTTCTTGTTCCGGTGTACGTTGTGGATCATCATTATTTGAAATATCAGCTACCTCATATCCATCCTTCGACAGCATTTGAGTCACATCTAGAGACCGGGTGATTGGGTATGATTTCTTATTTTGAGCGATGTTTGAATGACCTGTACTTTTCTCTTTACTCGGAGGTGTCGGCAGAGGTCTTTCTTGTGCAATAGGTGTCAGATATAAATCTTCTTGTAGAATACGTTGTTCAGCAACAACAAGAAAGGAGATCGTGCTTTATTAATAAAATGCTACCAAACTAAATTGTCGCTGATAAATAAGACTCAACTGAAATGGTTATAAAATATGTCCTAAATATTGCACTTTCTAAACCTACTGATCTTCGTTGTAGAATGATTTACGTAACACTTTACTTAGACGAAATATTAAATCAAGACACTTGCCACGGAAATGATCTTTAACAACAAAGAAAAGTTGAAATTGTCCTATTCAAAAGAGATATTCATATATCCCTAGATAATGTAATGGTTAATATTAATGAAGGACCGATATAGTTATTTTCAACCAGCATAAATTGATAGTTCCTTTGATTGCTTGGCAAATACCGCGTACAACCATGAACGGTTGAAACAGAGTCCGTAAAATTAAACATAATAGTTTAAGTATAAAAACACTAAGGTAAATAAAGTGGCAATGGAATGAGATTAGGAAGTTCCTTTTTTGAATATTAGAGGAGAATGGCTCTGCCATAAAACAGACTTATCATGGGAAAGATGCATGATTAAATAAAAAAATATCAGTACAAAAATAAGTGCATTGTGTAAAATTGTTGTAAAACAAAATGAGAAGCTTACTTCATATAAAATTAATACACGAGGTAGTTAAATGATTATAGTTTCATTGGTCATTAAAATTGTTCACATAGTTCATCATACTTTATGTCCTTGTTTAAATTATATCTATAATAAAACGAGCACAAAATCAATATCAATGACATTGCTCATACCTGCTCTGATACTACTGATATTCTTCCGCTGAATCCATATCAAACATGCAAAGACGAGTACGATCGTAACGACAGCTGCCGTGGTGATTGGCAGGAGATAAAATAGCTCACTCTCTGTACCTAAATATAACACAAACTAATATAAATAAATAAATAAAGATATATATATATATATATATATATATATATATATATATATATATATATATATATATATATATATATATATATATATCTGCGTCAGACTTTGCTTGTGAGTGTGTTTTGCCGGACTGGTATATGTGTAGTCAATTTTCCAGGATGGTAAGAACATTAAGCAGTCCGAAGTATATTACAGAATACAAGTTTACACAAAAAGAGGAAGAACCCAAATATCAATATGGTTCGTCCTAGTTGAAATCAACGCGCAAATATATTTAATTAAGATTCTATCTCAGCATGAATGCGCATCTTTTATGAGCCGCATTTATAAATATATTTAAAAATGGTGTTTCAGTTGTTGATGCATTATTTGTTTTGCTATTCTTCTGAGATTTGAGGAGAAACATTAAAAAGATCTCTCAGGAATGCAACAGGTTTCTTCCTGTTTTCAATATGTACATAAGTACTGGTGATTACTTTCTGATTCTCTGATCAGCCACGACCTCAAATGGACCAATAGTCTTTTCTAATAACCTATATTGAATTGCGCAAATGCATCCAAATACATAAATGTAATAAAACGTTTGTTAATAACTTGCATCATAAATTTGCGATGCCCTATTTCAGTTTTGTGTTGTGTAGATTATGCCCTTTTATGATATCCGGTGCGATTATTTAAGTTTTTGTTCTTCTTATTATCTGACTTTTAAATTAAAAAGAAATAAATCTATAGGGTTCGGCCCATATTTCTATCTTTCTACCATTAAATAAGACGGTGAAACTAAAGCAATCCCTGTGATTCTAAATATTTCTGCCTTAAACTGAGGAAGTATACAGTTGCTAGTTTATATGACGGTATTATTTGTCATAACTAACACCAATGCAATCATTACCTTCCTTTTAACAGAGGGGCCCTAGGTTGCTGAGTGGTCTAAGAGGCTATCCTTACCGATCACTTACATCTCATACCTGTTGGTGAGGCTTCGAGCCTCCGGATCGGCCAACGTGGTTATGTGAGAAAGCTTGTCAGTAGCTTCCGGTGCGTCGGTGGTTCTTAATGGGGTTTTATCGGGATCTCCTTCCATTATTTATACTGGCTGACATCTATAACCTATCATGTGCTAAAAATGGCGTTGAACGCATACAAACCACAATATGGTTATCAATAATTCATAATATGAAATTTTAAAGATTTCAGAAAACCTGGAGCTTAAAATTCGGCATGGTTATGTTTTCTTGATATGTTTTAGATCATCATACACCTTTTATTCTACATCACAATAGTATAGTGTGTGAAACAATAACTTCTATCGATGCGTTTGTCAAAACAATTTATAGGATGAAATCACATATAATTGTTATACGATACTTATGTCAAATATTAACTCACACGAATTGGCTGAATTCACGGGTGAACTTGAAATGACAGTTGTTGGTAATGATTCATTACTTGGGTGGTCTGAACCAATTCCGTCAGAACTTTCTGGAGTAGTTGCAATATTCAACACATTTGCTCTAGTAATGTCTGTGACTGAAACAAATTTTACAGAAGTATGATGCATACTATTTTACAACGCACGGCAGACATGAATCCTAATATAACGCTAACATTTGTTTAAGTTGATGAAAAGCAAGATGTTATGAATTTAAAATTTCTCAAAATAATATACGTTTGATTTGGGTCTTCCGATTCGGTTGATAGCTGATATAATCGAACTTAAATTGTTACTATATGTCAGTGTGCAATATATCGGTGGTATATGAGGGTGAACTGGTGGATGAAAGAAGCTAATATTTACCATATTTCTACATGTGACAGGAATAAACGTTGCATATATCATACTCACTCTTTCCAATGCAACTACAAACGACCGTCTGATGACAATGGGTCTGAAATACATCATTATTCTGGCAAAATATATCTATATTCTAAATAGGAAGATCACATATAAACCAGCTGGAAGATTTAAACTTGGAATAGAGTGACGGCTCATCAATATATACTGGGGATGACCGATAAGATGCTGGACATATTTTCAGGAATTACACAGTAACCGAGATAGACTTCAGACAACATGATAATTAGCCGACTAAGAAAGAATTAAACGCATTGAAATATTTAATGGCAACAATACTCAATTTGAATAAGCAGTTGTTTCCGATTATAATCCCACACCCTTATCGCTTCATTATGTTTGTCCGTTCTAAACTTTTGAATTGTCATCGAGGAAAATAAAAGAATAACGTTACGTAAACATTTTAGCTTTCTTGGCAAGTTTGGTATGTTAAATTTCCAAATCTTAACTGTTTCTGCCTTTTGTACAGATACATTCACTCATAAATTTAGTTTCGTTTACTGAATTCTGATATATCAAAATCTTAATCCCAAATGTTATGTTCGCTTTAAACTTGCTGGTTTGGGATCACATTCTGTATTAAGAATAGAGCTACGTGTTTTCTACAGTAATTTGTATGATCATGACTTGAGGAGTTTTAGATTCTAACGTCAGCAATATAAAATGATGGTCGTATATTTTGATGCCATTACCTCACAGCACAATCGCCCTCAGGGGCAATTATGTTCGTTCCTTATTCTAATCAATAGAGATACGCCAGAATAGGTAACTTAAGTTATTAAAATTCATGTGTGTTTTTAACATTCTGCAATTACTTGTTTTGATCCGCTATCCAGTAAAAAATCTGAGAAAGTGTTATAGTTCGTTTTTGCTAACGTAACATAAGAATTTAGAGAGGTTTTCCATACACAAAACTAAACTTAATTTATTGAAAACTAGTTCGATCATTTCCATGAAACTCTCGAGTCACACATTTTTGGTTTACATTTTATTTGTAGCATTACCTGTAATATTTAAGAAGTATCGCTGTGTCGTACTCCCTTCTGTTTCCAGTTTGTAGAGTCCAGTGTCATTCTCTATAACGTCATTTATTTCAATTCTTGTTTTGTTATTGTCCTTGTCCCTTGAACATCTTAGTCGGCCATAAAACGGTGAATTGGTACTCAAATCACAGTCAGAGCCTCTCAAGACTGCAATAAGCTGGTAATTGTGGTATAAACGAGTAAAGAATACCGATTCCTTGATAAATTCTGTGATCAGCATGTTCTCGCCAACATAGCCTTGCTGTATTTCACCTGGATCTGGGCAAAGTGAAATCAACATAGCATTAGTTTAAGAACAATTTGGAAAATGTCAATGTAAATTTAGCAATCATACATATGTGAAAAAATAATTTTGAGAAGAACTAAAGAGATAGATTTGATACTCAGTTAAGGTTTCTATTAACTGTAAACTATTTTTGAATATATGAAGGTTCCATATCATACAATTTTATAGGAATACTTAGTCTTATTTCCCATATGATGTGAAACAACCGGACATATAACACTCGTAGACATTGTTCACAGTCTCTTATCTTTTCAAATTCCTAATAACATTACCCATTCACGGATAGCAGTGTAATAGTTCATTTACCGTGTTAAACTGCACACAATCGGCTTAATGATTAATACCAGGAATTAGCAACAGTTAGAAAAAGGAACACATGCAAGAAGTATAAATGAAATATGACGGCTATTTCAAGTATATTGAAGAACCATAACTTTATTTCAATAGATTACACAGACAGGCAAAACTATTTGTCAATAAACTTCCCAACCGAAATCTGTGATGTATGTTCAAGGTATATAATGTCGCGGAATCCCTGTGAACAAACGATCATTCTCGATTCAAGATAATAATACTTATCATTTATAGGGGATTTTTTAAAAATGAGGTTTCTATCACGAAAAGTTGGTGTTGTTGTTGTATGGTTTAACGCCATTTTTCAGCACACGATAGGCTATACATGGCGGCCAGTATTAATGGTGGAGGAAGAACCCGGGAAAACCCCGGATAGAACCACCGACCCACGAGAAGCTACTGGCAAGCTTTCTCACATACCCACATTGGCCGAATCCGAGACTTGCACCCACGCAGACAGAGGTGAGACTATCACGAAAAGCACATAAATAATATTTTATGATAAATTACAGCGTTGCATATTACCATTCTGCTGAATACTTCAATCTGATCAGGTCGCACTCGTATTATCAGTTAATATATTCCAGTGGAAATGGTGTTCAAAGTACATAGAGGAGAATAAAATTGGTTATAAACCAGACAATAATGTCGATTGTATTTCCAACAAAGTTGTTTTCTTTCCAAGCTGCTTTGTATTTCCAACAAATTTGTGTTCTTTACAAACGGCAGTATATATATATATATATATATATATATATATATATATATATATATATATATATATATATATATATATATATATCTGTTGGCATGATTTACATGTATCAGAGAATCATTTACTCATTGACAAATGAAATAACGCATGGTAATAAAAGTACACTGAATGATCGTGAATGCATCAATTGCAATATTAGTTTTCTGACGAGTCACCAGGAGGGATTGTGATACCTATATATCAGAATCCCAATAGCACCTATCGCCCTTCTCTCTATGTGTTTATATCTCTCGTTCTCGGAGATGCATTCATGTGGTTTATTAAAGTTCTTTGATGCAGATGATTCCTCGGATAGTACAAGTCAGTCATGTAGACATTCAACACCGACCATTTCAGTAATGGGTGCCATTTTTTAGAATTTGATTCTGCATACCTTCAAGTGGCAAGTATTCACTTTATTCTGATTCATATACATTCATATTCCTTTTCAAGGTCATTATATAGACGCCCCAAGAGGTACTTACGGCAAAATCAATGTTAAAATACGTAGACATTTATGGACGAAATGAACCTAAAGGTGTGATCCAGTACAATCCGGATTGAATGTCGTGCGCTGTGATGTCGCAATGGAAGCTACGCATATTGATAAACAAATTCGTACAAGCCTCGAGTATGACGACTTCACACGACGCGCTCTTATTTTGACCCAAGTTTGGTACATGGCCACGACTGTAAAAGTCCATAGCAATGGTCAATTTTCGTCTGGAAGTTTTTTGGTGACAGTTAAGGTGCAGATCATTCGATACTCAGGATTGAAAAGACTTTGGTTAAAGAAAATTAGTGTTAAATTATAAAAGAACAATTTATATTTAATTTAAAATGAGTAAATGTGAATACATGACCCATGTAACTTGTAATATAGGTAACGCTTATTACCGACAGTCAATAATTGATAGATGAAGCAATATTTAGACTTTATTTCTAAGGAATTAAATATTGAACTAATAATAATTTACACTAAGTATCCTTTTAATCATATTCATAAAATAATATGTTAAAGCAGTAACAAATAATTAAGAGGTGATTAAAATTATAAAATAACTAACTTTAGAGAAGTATCATAGATGGGTAACAGTTTTGAATGGGGAACGAGTGTGTTAAACATATGTGTTTGCATCAACAAGATATTCTAGTCACTTTTCCAGGAGGCACGGCAATTAATTTAACACGATAAAGTGATGTCGAGCGTTTTGTGCTTTGTCACGTTCCTAGAAAATTTCTTTTATATTTTAACAACAAAAGATATGCATACACTTAACACCAGAATGGTGGAAAGCTTTAAGATGATATACACTTCAATTATCTTTTATATGAATTGAAAACGCACTTTGAAACGAAAATGCAAGTGTAGATAGGTCATATGTTATGATGTTCGAAGTCCCCACGAACAATATGTGACAACAAATAAAAGGTTTTGAAGTTTATTTTAGGACATGGACAGCCACATGTGCCAGCTAACAGGTCTCAGGCACAGACGGGTCTGGGTGATTTAGAATGTTTACAATTGGGAACAAGAATAAAGAAATGGGTAAACCAGTTTTCACTCCAGTTACGTTGTTAAGTGTGTGTGTGTGTGTGTGTGTGTGTGTGTGTGTGTGATATGGATTTTTAACGTAGCTTTAACAATTTTTCAGTCATATCGCTATGATGTCTGCAGTGTACCAGTTTATAGTCATGTCTAGCACTGGGGATCATGCCGTAGACATGTAGCATGGTGTCCCACCCAGTCACATTACCTTGACACCAGGTCGACCTTTCCTAACACTAACCTCTTAATGCTGAGCGTTTAGCGAGGCAGATTTTAGTACCATTTTATAAGTCTTTGGTATGACTCAGCCGGGGTTCAAACCCCGGACCTCCCGCATCCGAGGCGGACACTCTTACCACTAGACCACTGGAGCGGTTCAATTGAACGTAAAAGTGTAATGCACAAACTGTTTACAATAACCCATAGAAAAAACACCCGTGTGTCCATTATCTGTGATATCCTTAAAATGTATGACAAGTACATGTACGTACATAAACTGTGTTAATTAGCATGTGTACCAAGTGCAAAAGCCTATCTGATCATTCCATGTGCTTTTGAGAAAAGGAAAGTTGTGTTCTGGAACAATAATATTTTGTCATCAGATCTTAACATACTCATAAATTGAATACATCATTACGGATTACTTGCTTACCTAAAACGTTTAGTTGGAAATTCCACTTATTTTCCATTTCCTTGGAATCATCAGCTGCTGTTTGGTACATATTTGTTGAAATGTGATATAAACCTTCATCAATTCTGCTAATATTGTTGAACAATAAAGATAATTCTTTTGTGCTATTGTTGTACTTTATTAATAATCTATTTTCCTGCTCCTTGGTTGAATAACCATCAAAGAACGTATCAAGAAGAGTTTCATTTTCCTTTGTAACTGTGATGAATGATGAAATACCCCTGGTTGCCCATGTTTTAATCATGAATGCGTTTTGGGCCATTTCGTCTATTATGTATGTTTTATGTTCAGTCAGGATACCTTCTGTAAATAAAACCAGATTTTGTTAATATTAACATTACGATTAGATTACACTTCTCTCAGATTAGTATTATCATTATTTAAGCTATTATTATTATTATTATTATTATTATTATTATTATTATTATTATTATTAATATCATCATCAAATGATGCAAATGTTATAGAATATGTCAAATTCTTTCAAAACTATTATTCTATATAGTGAGAATTGATGCCGTCATTCCGATGAACACAAAATACTTTAATATCATTCATAATAAGTATCAAAGTATTGATTCATCTTATCGCAAAGGAAAATTGAGATTGAGAATAATTGCTAAACAGCACAAAAGAGGAATACAGCATTCATTATCTTTCAACCTGGAAATAAATTATAAAAGTGTACGGCACTGTCACTTATTCATTTATGGAGTTGCTATTTCCCTGGATTGTACATAATCCGTATATAAATTGTAATATATCTTTGCTATGCAGAGCAAATATACATTTTCTCCATTACGACTTGTCGTCTTAAGATAAGTAAATGACACGATTGAGCAGCTACAAGCTTTGTAAAATTCAACAAATAATTCGTCCCATGAATAGAAAGTGAAAAATATATAACGAAACTACGGTACTGCGAAAAAAATCCAAATAATCCTAGAATTTCGAACACATGTCCTGATAATTCAAGTTCTGAATAAACCTTAATGCTATCCCAAAATAAATCCAACACTTTAAGTGTTGATATGCCTTTGGTTGTCCGTGTCATGGTGATGTGCTAGCAGCCTTATTTTGAGTCACAATAATAAAATCCAAAATATATCTTTATTTCGAATTTCGCTATAAATTCTAGCCTCTATTTCATAAAATTTTAATCTTCAGCACGCTCTATTTCCAGAGAAGAATAAATAAAAGAATTTGAATAAATGAACTAAAGTACAAATGAAAACCTGGATACATCAATAGTACAAATGATTCCGCTCAGATCTTAATGTATGAATAAATATATTATTCAGTAACAAGATCATATCATCCTCTACCTGACCTCGGGTCACAATTAAAATATTCTAAAAATAACTATTACCAATGGAAATTTTCATTCTGGAAGGTTCCAAATGTTTACAATATATATATATATATATATATATATATATATATATATATATATATATATATATATATATATATATATATATGTATGTATGTATGTATATGTATATATATTCCAGAATCACGAACAAACAATGCCAATCAAATATGCATAAATATTTAATTGAAACCATTCCTCTTCAACAGATATACCCTCCAACAAAGTGATGAAAACAACAGAAGACACAAAGAGTGCTGATGTTTGATAAGGACTTCAGAAAGAAGGGGCAGTGTCGCTAATAGCAGAGTGCAGTCAATAGTATTAGCAACCAACTATTAAGTTTATCAACATTAAGAACCTTGAGTAGTCTCCAGCAGCTATTGCAAACAATTATTAACATGAAGAAGATGAGTCCATGAAAAAGGATATAGGTGACCAAAATGTTGACATCTTTCTCAATTAAGGTGCCCTCTTGAGCAAAGATTTCTTTTTATATTTGAGTTAGAACCATTTTAGAATTTTAAAGATTAATTACAGATCAGAATTATCTAGACCAGTACCTTCATGCCTATTAGGGTAGAAATAGTATGCTATTTTTATTAAAACAATTACTAAATTTTGCTTGTGGATTATTACGTTTCAATCATTGTTCGTTAAACATGCTAAATGATCTCATTATCATTGTCCACTCCGAGAGGCCATATTATATAGGTTGAAAGTCACGGGCTTTGGAACTACAGCCAGTAGCTTATACACAGTTCATGCATCAATAATTACCTTATTTACTTCCTGCAGACGAGTTCTCACAAACAATATGAAACGTTCACAATTCAATAAGTATATTGATTCCAGTTTGGAAGTACACTGGTCGGAAAGAGCATTCTGAGTAGTCTGAAATGTACATACCAACGAAGACTATATGTGTACATAAAACAGACACCCAACTGATGCTAGGCCAACATAGACTTTAAGTCATATTGACCTGCATTTGTTGTAATTGCGAAGCACTAAAAAAGATACAATTTAAAGGTTTCGTGATTGCGGCATAAATAGCACGCAATACTTAAAGTGTAAATAATGGACAGGATTAACCTGCTACAGAAACGAAGGAATATCGCTCATCAAATACCTAATCAAAATTGGTGATTCTAGATAGGATACGTAGCGTGCTAAAATATACAGCCTTAATATAATGGCCAAGACCTTACCGAATCAGTAAATCTGAAATCTAGGAATCATTAACAATTTGTGTATAGGTATGGTAATCAGTGTTATTTATGTAATAATCCAGTTTAGGGATTCAAGCATTAACAGTAAAATACAGAATGGAACAATGGTCATTGAAGCATGGAATATTGATTTCAGTGAATTTTCTTTCAAGAGGATAATGTGTTACGCATCAAGAAGCACCCTCTGACCAAATGTCTTGATTACTGTATAACAGTCAGGAAGTAGTAAAACATATCTGGTCATAAACTAATTGAAAACAGTTAAGATAAGTCAATGACTTCCTTTTGTTTTAAGAGAGTGGTACAAATGAAGATACATCGAATGATCTACTTTAATGATACTGGCATGAATATTGCCTGGCATTGAATCCAAGTCAGTGAAGAGTGGAATGTAGGCCACGGTTGTCTACCTTTTGATCTTGGTTTAGTACTCACGAAAATGAATTCCTTCACCAAAATTTGTGTCTCTAGATGTATCAGAATATCTTTAGGGTGACATGCACGTGTCCTAGCATACGCTAAAGGTAAGAACATGTCGCCTAAGTCAGTAAAATATGAAAGATAGCAGTGTCAAGTTGGATCATTCGCACATGAGCACAGCGTGACAGAAACTTTAAAGACACAATTTAGGTACAGAGAGTGAAGTGTGAAATACATGTCAAAGTGACCGATTTTTATGATGAGGTTGTAGTAGTCATATTGATCAATCCCCATAATAAATGTTGTCAATATATCTAACAACAAAACCGTAACCGAAGGAAGAAAAATATTGAATACAGGGTTTAGTGACTTTCCCATGTTGCAGTAATGCAGATTAATGGTTCTAAGAATGAGCAGAGGTTGAGAAAGAAACTTAAAACCTGATTTAATTAAACTGAGTGAAGCGTGAATGTTAGTCACAGTTACTTTAAGGCATGTACCATCCATGAGATACTTCTTAAAGGTGAGTTAATAATAGATGCTGCTTTGTTTTCTTTGTTTCTAAGTGAAAGCATGTGACAACAAGAATAATTTGAAGACATGTGTCGATATTCGCAAGTTTGTTATCGTCCGACATCCGAAAAATAATTCCTAACATTTTGCTAATACTTACCTGTTACTAATGCTACCGAGAACAAACAAAGAGCCAATATCCACAATTTCTGTATTGCCATTGCTGAAGTATGAATATTCCTTTCCCGCCTTCGTTGTGCTCATAAAAGAGCCGTCTTTGTGATTCATAAAAAAACAAACAAATGTGTTCAAAGCCTGTCGTGCACCAACAAATCGTTTGCATAAACAATGGTGTATTAAGTTTGATGTAAAGCAACGGAAAACGAAACAGATGAAATAATTTGATTTAATATCTGATCAATTTCATTGTTTACTGTTGAAAAGGAAATGCTTGATATTGCAGGAAAAAATATAGAGAACAGAACAATAAGGACAGAAACAGTGCAAATACAACTTATACTGCATGAGTCGATAGAGAGTTTAATATGATAATTGTACAAACATACCTCCTCTACCCATGTATCACGAGTTCACAAATTTTGGCTCTTTCATTAATATAAAATTTACTTGGATTCCTTTTTTGTAAACCGGTAACTTGCATAATTTCATATCCAAACATGTTTTATTTGTTGTCTATTTTTTATTATGTGTATCTTGTAAGGACTCCACCTTGCTAAGGCGTTCCGTTGGTAAGTTTATTTCATGAGTATATGTATATGTATATATATATATATATATATATATATGTGTTAAATAACAAACGCTTTCCAATAAGTTGTTTCAAATACTCGTTTTGTTTAAGATGTATTTCCTTTTAATATATTTGCTATTAAACATCCATATAAGATAACAATAACAGTGATAGTTGCTATTTCTTTAGCGAATATCCATACGGGCAGAGAGGTAGAGATATATCTCGAATACTGGCGATACCAAAGTCATTACATTCCGGTTGCACGTCATCATTGCAATCGTAACTGTGTGGGACAGAAGCAACTAAATTTAATGGAATGACTTTCCGAGTTATCTCTATGAACATACTCCTTTATCATATTGATACAACAGAGTTATTTCAGTTTCCTTCCCCGAGGAGCATCGATTACTGTTTAAATCACTTTCGTTGTAACTTGATAAGGAACACATTTCTAACCTGAATAGGATTTTGAAGTACTGGCAAGGGACAGAACTTCATCATGAGGCTCAGAAATTCTTACCATTTTAGTTTTGACCTGCCTTAATTGTATCTTTGGGAGAGTAGGGCAAAGATCATAACTTACTACTTTACAACCAAAGAAATAATGTGAAAAATTAATGTGCAAATCCTTTGTTCAAAGAAGGTTTCCCTTTAACAACACCAATGGTCCATGGACAATATGTCCAAAAGATGGTTCACAAGGACTCAAGCTGATCAAATAACAATTAAAATAAGATCTACAAGACCTGGGAACATCATTTTTAATTCCCAGCAATTAAATATGATTCAAAATTTTGTGGTAAGTATTAACTTCCCCCAAACGATAAGCGAAATGATTTTCATGGGCTATATCAAGAATTGCATGTCTATGCGACTTAGGATTATCTGTCGAATCAATTTCGCTGATAGCCCTCTGAAACAAAAAAGAGATCCCAAAATGTTTTTCAATAGTCTCGAAGTCATTTGTCACCCTGATTGGAAATAATAGAACGACGACTTAAAATAGGATCGCAATGATCAATATCTTTTGATTGATCAGTAATAGGAGGAAACGTGACCTCATCTAAAGACTGACCAATATATGCGTTCTCCAAAGGAATAGTTTTCTTATCAACTTCATTTTGGACAAACAGGGTATAAATTGGGGATCTTTTTTCAATATGATCAACTGTTTGATCCAAACAAAGCTTGTGAGTTACAGGTGGATTAACCACAACCTTATCTCCAGCTAATTTATTGCCAGCAATAAATAGAAAACATCAATCGGCAAAGAGTTCACAGCTCAAGTTCGATGAAAAATTAACATTATGGAAAGCAGTTTTAATAAAACCACCCTCCACTCCCTGAAGAAGAAAACGTTCAGAAGAAGAAGACTTCTCAGACAAAGACAAAATACCCGATACTACAAGACTCTGAGAATCTCCTGCGTCACTTGATATTATAATATGGATAGGATTGGCGGAATCGCAAATTAGTGATATTGAACCCTTCGACATGAATAGTTCATAAATATCCATAATGCAATCAGATTGGACTTTGTTTCATCCCACAAATGTATTGTTTCCAATACATGACCATGCCCTTGACCTATGGGAATCAAGAGTATTATGAACTGCTCTATCTTTATTCTGTTGCTTATTTTTGTAGCAATCAAAAGTAACGCCCCGCCCCAATAAGTTCTTGGAATAAATGCACGGAGGAAAAAAGGGATTTCTGATCAGTCTTATCAGACGTTGTAAAAGATTGAAATTTGCAAGTGCTTTACTGTGGCCGATTTTACTTCCGACCCACCATTTGCTAAGGGGAAATCATAATGACCAATGAATCTTTAGGATCCAAGAAATATTCGTTACCTTACGAGCAACATTTTCTAAAGTATGTATCGTTTGTTTATCAAGTGAAACTTTGACATCTCTTTGGCCTCAGCTCTTGAACTCTTCGATTAATATGGGTTTTCTAAGTTTGTCATAGTCTTTATCAATCGTTTTAGATGCACATCACCTGTCAAAAGAGTTGTTCTTTTTCCCTAGGAAATTTGACATGGATTTGGATATTTTCTTTTGGCAATTCCGAACCCTCTGTCGATATACCCCCGGTATCAACTCATAATCATTCCAGATGCATTCCTTGACCAAACTATAATCTGCACTTGCGTCAACTGACAGTGACGTATAAATTTCACGATCATTGCTACTAAGTATTTCTAAAGTCCAATGCCCTCTTTGGCATTTAAATTCTCATTTATTATTTCAAAATTGGTAGGATATTGATCTACATCGTTTTCGTTAAAAAGAGGTACTGATCTAACATTTCTGTAACATCAAAAACTGAACTTCCATGAGTGGAATGCTTTCTACTTGCCATTTTTAATTCTTATCATTTAACTGCATTTCCATGTACCTTTGTTCTTTTTGTATCTGCATCTGCATTTGTCATCCTTCCTTTTCCCTTTATCTTTCTTCCTTTTACATATGTAATTTCATGTCTATCTCCCTTTCATCTTTTGGAATTTGTGTATCGCTTACTTTTTCCTCTTTTTCCAGCTCAATCTTTGTTAACTTCTTTTCAATCTTTTATTTTAATTTCGATTCCATAATTTTCATGTTATAGCCATATTCAGACCTATTAATCAAATTCTAAGCACTGTTAATTAAATATTCTTTTCTACCAAACATTGAACCAAAATATTTTTATTTTATGTTTTAATAGAGATGGCTTTGCTTCTGAAGGATCATATTGTGTAGTAAGTTGGAGAGATTCGTCCTTTTTCAAGGACTCTAATCGTTCCTGGCTAGAATGAAAATAAAGTTCCCCACTTTAGTTGACTTTGCGAAAGTCTGTTGGTTTCACCATTGTAACAAAGAACTAGGTATGCATAATAAAATATATTTTAAAAAACTGCATTTTGAACTAATGTATTAATGTATTGAAAGGGTACGATGTCGGTAGACTATCTTGCACTTTCAGCTAGGTAATAACAATTTTTTTTCTATAATTACAATTAAAAAAAGTTTCAAGTCTAGGTTGCAAACCTGTAAAACGTGTTAAAGTAATATGTAAATACGATAACAGTCTCGTCTCTAAAACATGTTTTGTCAGTCCTTGTTGTCATGCATACCCGATAAATATATTAAATATAATGGAATCATTCTAATGGGGAAATTAACAAAGAACGAATTATTAAAATTATCAAAGAATGAAATATTTCAGACTATAAAATGGCCAAAACAAAGATTTCGTCTTTGAGATATGACCGGTTAGGACCGTGAAGGGTAACCTCGTCGTGCCTACGATGTCTTGGTAATTCTATGGTTTTGAAACCAACATAAACGCTTCTTCAAGCCATTTGCCTGACTGCACATTATACGTGCTTGTCATGATATAAGGCTTACTGCTCTGAAACGATAGATGAACATTTTGCACATGATAAAATATAACATATATCAGAGTCTTTATTCATTATAAACGCCCACATGGACTAGGTGGATACATTTTATAGTTACTTGAATTGAATGGAGGAGAGGAAAACAAACAAATAGGTATGACCATCTAAGTGTAAAGTATACAAAGAAAACATTGTCGGCATTACATATGTATACAGATTAATGCAAAGGAAATAAACATGCTAACTGACAAAATATTTCCATATGGAAGAAAGAAACATATACATTATTCAGGATAACAATATGAAGCTATGAAATCCAGAAGAAATGTTTACGTAATGGTCAGTTGCAATATTTACAAGATATATACGATATGAGACACTATTTCCATGAATAAAATCATTATAAATGTAAGTGGTAAAGTTTCTTGTAGTGTTTTGGATTTTCATATGTTCTTTGAATGTAAATATATTTGGTATTTATCTGAAATATTTCTCTATATATCTAGCTCTTAGATCTTTATACAGTAAGCATTCGAGTTGACAATAATATCTCGAGAAGGACTTTACAAATATAAAAAAGTCTTTAATGATACAATCACCTTGCCAGACACAAAGGATACAAGAAACTTAATCACCCAACATATTACATCGGTATACATCAATTTGATTGTATCCTAAAATTAATCCTTAAACCAGGCTCTATTAATTGATACCAGAGTTTATCATCCAGCCTGTAATCAAACGCTTTGCTAAAATAACAAAAGCTCAAAATATGTATTTTTACATCTAGAGTAATACTATCTAAGATATGTCCAAGTAATATAAAAGATAATTTCAACGTTCTTAATGTTTTTTCTATTTCCTACCTAATGCAATAAAAGACATCCGCAATATGAGTTGTTCAAAGATTTGCATGAAGGTGGTTTCAGCCGTCTGAATGGTTCGTAATAAAGTACCAAAGGCTATATACTCTTCTCTTCACCGAAACGAAATGTTCTATTTTAATATATGAGTGATTCGTTTGATTATATTTGAGAAGTTCATCAGCATGGTCAGACTGTTCCACGATGGCATGCTCGCCAGAGTACAGGATGATGGAGAGTTCTCTCTGCCCTTTCCAGTGACAAACGGTGTCAAGCAGGGCTGCGTTCTTGCCCCGACCTTGTTCAGCATGATGTTCACAACGATGCTGACCGATGCTTTCCGTGAAGGTGACATTGGCATCGACATCCGGTTCAGGACTGATGGGAACATCTTCAACCTGAGAAGCCTGCAGGCTAAGATCAAAGTCCAGGAAGACACCATCCGCGACTTCCTTTTTGCTGACGACTGCGCTTTGAATGCTGGTACTCAGTCTGACATGCAAGAAAGTATGGATCGGTTCTCCAAAGCCTGCACAGACTTCGGACTCACAATAAGTACGAAGAAGACCGAAATCATGTACCAGCCTGCATCCTCAGTCCCCTACACCGAACCCAGCATTACTGTCGATGGACAGAAGCTAGCTGTTGTTGACAAGTTCATCTACCTTGGCAGCACCTTGTCGAGCACAGTCTCCATTGATGAAGAGGTCACTCTCAGGATTGCTCGTGCAAGTGCAGCCTTCGGCATACTTCACAATACTGTGTAGAACAGAAGAGGAATCAGCCTGCCAACCAAGCTCAAGGTGTACCGCGCAGTAGTACTGCCCTCCCTCTTGTACGCCTGTGAGACATGGACGGTGTACAGTCGCCATGCAAAACAGCTGAACTCCTTCCACATGCGCTGCCTCAGAAAAGTGCTCCACATCAAATGGCAGGACAAGACTCCTGACACAGAAGTCCTCCAGAGAGCAGAGATGACAAGCGTCTATGCCATGCTCAGAAGGTCACAACTCCGCTGGACTGGTCATGTCTGCGGTATGCCTAATGAGCGCCTCCCAAAGAGACTGTTCTACGGGGAACTCGCTGAAGGTTCAAGGACACGCTGAAAGCCTCCATGAAGTCCTGTGGCATTGATCCAGACAGCTGGGAGCAGCTTGCCGAAGACCGCGCTGCCTGGCGTCACCAGATCAATTCAGGCGCAGCTGGATTTGAAGAGCACCGGATCAACGAGGCCAAGCAGAAACGCCAGCAGAGGAAGAGCAGAGCCAGCGCCGACCTTCAGTCCATCCAGCCCCTGGCAATTCCCTGTCCGCATTGCCCCAGACTCTTCAGAGCGCAGATTGGCCTCACCAGCCACCTGCGCACTCACAGACCAGCCCAGGTCTGAAATCATGGTCGTCTTCGAGACCGAAGGACGAACAGCATCATCATTTGCAGACAGTTTGCATCCATTGCCAACGTTTACGTTTGTTTGCACTTATACATGAAAGAGTTTCATTATTAACATCGATGCTGCAAGAGAAATGGTTATATTCTCTATTTTGACCTCAAACTCTTCCATGTCTCAGACCAAAACCCTACTATGAAGAGGTTGAATATAGACTGTTGTAATCCCAATACCCATTTGAATTTCGATATATATATATATATATATATATATATATATATATATATATATATATATATATATATATATATATATATATATATACTATATACTATATATATATATATATATATATATATATATATATATATATGTTTCGTATTGGTTCATCCCATCATAAGTTTGGGTATGACTATTTCATTATTAGATAAACAGGGTCCGTTTGATAGATAAACCAATACGCTCAATCATACATGCATAGACTTCACAGCATGAACTAGTATTGGATATATATTCACGAGGCACTTCCTTATCGTGTTACCTTATAAATTCATTTACAATTGGTTTCGCACTTTAGACTGATTGGTTATCTCATCACGTTAACAAAAATAATAGACTAATTCGATCTCGCTGGTAACAATCTTTACCGTATATATGTGGTTTACGTTAGAGAGAGAGAGAGACTACACTCAGCGAGCCTCAAATCTATTGCAAGTTTAAAATCGTTTTGAAACTGCACTACAACAACCTAAACGATGATTAACGACGCATCATTTTCAGTAAGGTCGTGAACAATTGGATAAATTAACTCGTTTATTTTTCGTAGGGAATCAATAAAAGAAAACACAAAAGGGATGATATATCAAGAGTCATACACGATATATACAGGTGACAACAATCGGCAAAACATCCTCAATAAAATGTACACAAAAGAGATGTTGATTCACTGCACAGATACACGAATGGTACTCCAAAACTGCAATTTGCTTGTGGTTGTGGTTATATGTGTCTAATTTATAATATTTTATGGTATATGACATTGCATAAACACTGAATAAACATGAACTCATGATTAGACTCCATCGATTCGTAGCTTGAATTCACTAAGTTATTCATTGACCCAGTAGTCTATTTCTTGAATAGTAAACACCAAACCTGTGTACGGTGACCCACACATGTAAACTTGTGTCGATTACTGCTTGCTGGCCTAATTTACATTTAACAGTTTATAATCTATGTATATAGTACTACTGTGTTTGCTTTAAAAAGCATTCTACACATTAGAGGTCATTGATATCAATAAGACAGTAGCGACAAGACTTGATAGCAACGAACCGTGCGTTTCTCAGCTAGAACGTGACATTGTAGCATAAATAAGAGAAAGCTAATGCAAATTAGACAGGCAGTCATTTAAGCGCGAGATATCTACCATTCTTGACACAGCGTCCATATTCTAATGATATTGGTAGGCTCATCAATCTCAACAATCCATCATTTTCTAGTAGGTAATCTTAGTAAACTGAGGGGTATATATATATATATATATATATATATATATATATATATATATATATATATATATATATATATATATACATAAAACTTATTTACTGACGTATCGCATCCGAATAACAAAATTGAGAAGATTCTGTGAGAAAGAATACTTATCTCCGGCAAAAGAGGAATTGCAGCTCAGTATCGGAAGCTTCCTTTGGTCTACCACATTTCACAGACTTACGAAAGATTATAGATTTGGATATAAGGGGGTTTTATAGAATAGCAAGAATGCATATGAAGGGATCCTAATTTGATTCGTAACACGTGACATCAAAATTTTGAAAAATTAGGAATAGAAGTACTAGAGGATCGTTTCAACTAATCTTTTGCTGATGACATTAGAGGAATGATATTGGGAATAGAAAATTTCAATATAAAAATTACAATATATGGTGTGGTAACGTAACACACACTAACACTAAAAAGACTGTGGTGGAGACGGGAAACGTTAATCACGTGGTCGTGATACAATACACGCAAATAATCCAAAGTACCTTCTCTTTCAAAATATATTTCCGGTATTTGGAATAAGCAATTGTTGTTCTCATTTTCAAAAGTGGAAGAAAGGGCTCATTATTAAACCCAATCTCAGTATTATTTTGCATAAAGATATATGTGTATTATGTAATTTATAAATGAATTGATTGAGGAGGATTTTAATTGTTTTTATTTGTCTCCATGTATTACATTTTGGCCAAGTTCGTGAATATTTTCTCTTAGAATTTATCGCAGTCCCTCCCTAACACAAACGAACAATCTGAGCTAATATTGTTGCAAAGAACAAAAAAGAAAATAGAGGAATTTGTGATATACCTTTCTTTTCTTGTGGAATGTAGGGATTATTGTTAACGAAATCGAAATATTTTAAGCGCCCAGTGCAGAAGATATTGATAAATATATTAGTTTTTTTCTCTTGTTTGATAAGTAAACCTAACACAGTCTCAGGTCTCAAGCCAATCTATGCTTTACGCGTCCAAGATAAAATATTATAATATGCAATGAAAACGACAATATGACTCTAAGATTTACTCTGAATAATGTTGAAGTGAGAACATCATGTAAATTGTTTGTAGTCTTGATGACGTTTTATGAGTGAATAATTTTTAAAATCTATTATAAATAACCAAACAGCAAAATAATGTTACATAATGAAAAAGATGGGAAATGGCGCGGAAATTTGATAACATGTTTCTATATTTTGCAAGATCCTGTACCGAACAGCAGAAGTCTCCAGAAATGATCAACATGTTTCAACTAAGAAAGTATTACAATGAAATAATAACTACTTGGTTGGAAAGCGATATATTATCTATGAATAAAACGAGGAGATTTGGACGCATGCCAGTTACATTTGGGCCTTATACTGCTATTCGTGACCAGCTTATATATACTATAGTAGAGATATCGGATTTTATTGGATGTCATCTCTAACGGTCCATTATGGTCTGATTCTAGCTAAACATCTCGGATGTAATTTCCACGACGATGAACAGATATATGAATGTATGTACATTATAAAGAACGGTTGTGGAAGGCGTTAAAACATCACTTGCAGGGTGAGGCTGAGAAAAGAACTAAAGCACAGTGAGTTGATCAGAGTGCATTTCAAACGATTTTCATTATATTTAGATCGTCATCTGTACTGTATCGGCAATATCGAATGTTTCTCTTTATGGCCAAGGTAATTAAATTTTCATATTGGATATGACAAAATGTGCAATACATCAAAAGAATTGGAGGTCTGGCGGACGTAGAATAGTTGGTAAGGTTTGTTTTGGTATTGTTTCTGTTATTGCTTTTGCGATCGTTCATTTCTTACAAATATTAAATGTTTCACCAACACATTGGATCGAACTAATCGTGCAAGTTGGGACATGAAAGAGGTTTTTACTGACTCATTGCTACCTTTAGTCGATATTACAAGAAAGTCCTGTTGATGATTTATGTATGAATGTAGCTAAGTTTTACAGCACCTTGCTAACTACTGGTGAACTTCGAGCACTGTAAAACTGAAGAATTGCAGATAACATTGGGAACATGCATCCTTAGAAGAAAGTAAGAATGAAAGATAAATTGTAGCAGTAAATATGTTATCATTCTGTAAAGACATACAAAATGAGAGATAAAAGTAACACATGTAAATCCTTGAAATAGATGGTCAAAATGTTTTATGCAAACCGCATTGCCGCACAAAGTCAAGATTTGCATAGGTGGTACATAATCATACATTTTGAAACAAATGATTGCAAGTCACCTTTGGCTGAATCATCCGTCCTTCATTATCCCTTCTACCAGTGTGGTACGGTAGACAACAGTACAGAATGTATGAAATCCTTGGCATTACTTAGTTTCATTGTATAGAGAGTAGATAA
>JAECUM010022031.1:0-19545 GCA_016617855.1 Megalonaias nervosa | reverse complement strand
TGACATTCCCAATTCATCACTTCATTTTCATTCTGTTTGTACATGTGCATGTAAATCTTCACCACGGCTTTTGTTTTAGAGAAAAGATAAACCTACCTTAGGAAATACCTCCGTACAAAGGACATGCATTTATAAAGGACATTGTCATGAATTCCTTTTCTTATATTTCTTATCATTTAAACTTCTCTTTACAAGACACTCGTTGAGAAAGGGCAATGTTTATGGGCCTCTTGCCTTCTATTTATTATAATTGTAAGCAGTCTATGAAGGACACCTGTTGATAAAGACAATGTCTATTGGTTCCTTTTCTTACATTGTCATATTAACCTCTATATAAAGGACATCTGTGCATAAAGGCAATTTCTATGGGCCAAAAGGAAATTTCTATTGGTCCCTTTTCTTATATTTGTGTCATTTTAATCTCTCTGTAAAGGACTGTCTGCAGGTATTTTTCTTATATTTATGATCATTTTTAATCTCTGTTAAAGTCTCCTGTCAATAAAGATGTTATGTATATCTATAATTTTTGTAATTTTATAGTGTTTATCTATAGCTGGATTCGGTGTATGTGCATATGGTCTATTTTAAGATGTTAAGAATGTAAAATAGTATAGGATCTGTAAATAAATGCTTATGTACATGTTTACAGTTACTAAAAATAAAATTATTAGTAAACATGCTGACAAGTTTCAGGTTTTTCCCATTGGATGGATCAGTTGGGTGGTGTCCTTGAAGAATTAAGGCCATCCTGAAAATCTTCTTATCAATACTGTTCCTGAATGAATGTCATATCAGCATAGGATTTTCACTCAAAGACTTCTTATAATGTCTAGTTGGACCAAAATGAAAATGATGCTGATCTGACGTTCATTATGGCTGTCATGGTTACAATCTTGAAAATCTTATTATTGCTACTCCTTCTGAATGGAAAGTTATTTTGACATGTTTTTGCACCTGAAGACTTCGTCTGATGTTTGGTGGTCCTAAATGAAAATGTGCAAATAAAAAAATCCAATATGCAAATCTTGTTATTGCTCCTCCTCCTAATGGATGGATGGATGGACAGATCAACATGGATGGACAGATCATCATGGGTATTCACTAAAAGTCTTCAAATGTCTTGTTTATCCTAAATCAAAAAGATGCTGGTCTGACATCCCATATGGCCACCATGGCAGCAATCTTGAAAGCCTTGTCACTACTCCTGAAAAGAAAGTCATATTAACATGCACTTTTTACTGCATGGGTTCTTATGGTGTCTAGTTATTCGTATATAGAAAATTTTAGCAATCTGATATCCAATATGTCTACCATGACATCTATGCTGAAAATTTATCATTGCTATTTCTCCTTAATGGAAAGTCGTATCGACATGGGGTTGTCGCCAGAATGTTTCTTATGGTGTCAAGTTGGTCATAAATGAAAATGGTGCCAATCTGACATCCCAAATGCCTGCCATTGTAGTTATTTTGAAAATGTTTTACTCACTACTTCGCCATTAACTGAGAGTCAAATCAGTATGGTGTTTTCACCAGAAGACTTCATTTGAAGTCTTGCTGGTCCTAAATGAAAATGGTACCATTCAAAATTCCTGCCACAAAGACCATCTTAAAAATGTTGTTTTTGCTACTGCTCTGTTGATCCTAAATGTAACGATGCCAATCTGATGTGGCTGTAACTTTAGTCATCTTGAAAATCTTTTTATAACTACTCAGCATCAGACATATGGTGTTGGGTGGGATGGGGGTTTGAGATTTGAAAAGTGTTTTGAGATCCCAAGGGGTGTTTGTGTCAAAAGCAATGTCATCCAACTTAAAATAATCTGTCTTAACATATAAACCTAAATATGACTGGAAATTCAAATTTGAATTTAAAGAAACATTTTCTTCAAAGATTTTTATATACTTACAATAAAATATAGTTGGTAGACTTAACATTGTCAGATAGCATTACCACACACATACATATATGTACACACACATGAACACAGACATGAACAAATGCACCAAAGTTTGTTGTGTCTTTAAATTTCATTGGACAATGGAATATAGTGTTAATTAGATGCAGTCTTTGAGGCTGTCATTCGTTTAGTTGAGGGGTTGGAGATATGTGTTGTAAATTTATGTTCATTTTTGCAATCATTAGAGATGGGATGGTACTGTTGTTCAAGCTTCTCAGCTGGATTCTTTGAGCAAATTATGGTCAGAACAGGGTTTTTCTTATCAAACAGAACACTACCACTGTCATAACTGTATGGGATGCAGTTTGACCATGACATACGCTGGTCTCTATAGGAAAAGAAAGTATCAATCATTTTAGGGACTCATGATCTAATTTTTCAGGGGTGGGGGAACCATTTTATGTGGGCTTTACAGGTATAACCCAGTAATAAATGCTTCTGTCCATTAAAAGTGTCAATGCAATTTCTTTATGAACATAAATTAACTGTGTAAACATGAGCATGTGCTAAGTTATTATGGTCCTTCAATCAATCTATTTCCTGGCTGAAATTGTCCTGATTATTAGTTGGCAGTTTTATGAGATTAAGATAATGAATCATAATAAAGAAAATCAGTATGACTGTTCCATTCATCATGTTGAATACGTTCTGGCTTGTCCCAGTGATACATACAATTGGTGTTGCTGCGTACACAGATGTTGTACACTCCAGGATGACTAATGTTAATAGTGTTTTTTCAGTATGTGCAAAGAATAAAATGTTCCACCTTGCTGCTTTAGCTTCAGAAAGTCAAACTCCATCAACCAGAAGTTCTGAAATTTAGTTTTGTGGGACTTTGTTATCTTTGCATTTGACTCTATCTTTCCATAACTTGCAGTTGTATTTAACATTTTGCCTTCCAAAATGAACGCTTGTACAGTTTTCCAACTACTTAAATAATCATGTTTTGCATTTTATATATTGCCATTGTTCACAAGCTTGCTAATAATCTTTAATTTAAAAAATGGCTTAAAAATTCTCATTCAGGGCATTAATGTTATTGAACACATATCATATCTCTTTGATTTATCAAATTTCAAACAAATTGAGTTCACAGGACTATTTACTGTTTATACATACTACATGTTACAGGCATATATTTAGGAGGTCATAACACTCAATTTTTTAAAATCTTTTTTTCGTCTGAGATTACTGAAAATAGTCTTCGTCAAAACATGACTTTTTATCTTGTTTAGTTGGTCCTAAATGAAAGCATTGCTGCTTGGACAGCTAGTATACACAGTGGCCATCTTGAAGGTCTTGTTATCATTACTGTTCCTGGATGAATGTCATGTTATCAACCTGGAGTTTTAACTGAAAGACTTCTTATGATGTCGAGTTTGTCCTAAATAAAAATGGTACAAATCTTACATTCATTATGTCCACCACAGTGGCTGATTTGAAAGTCATATTGCTGAATGTTATATATATATATATATATATATATATATATATATATATATATATATGTATATATAGTGTGTGTGTGTGCTTATGTTTTGGCCATGATTGTAGAATTTACTTTAAGCTAATGGTAATTTTTAAGCATGTTGTGTTAGCTAACTTTTGTCAATTATTGTAGATTGTACTTTAAGTTAATTGTTATTTGGTAAACATGTTCACATGGCCTTTTGACCTTAGAATGTTCTGGAAGAGAACTTATGACCCACATCCTGGTCATCTTATTGTATTTTAGGTTTTTATATAAGGTAGAAGTAAACAAAAATTATTCAGTTTGAGAGGAATCATTATTTATATCATTCATTGGAATTGCTAATGTGCTCATTGACTGGGTTAATGCTATGTTGGAATTACTGTGAATTCATTTAACACTCTATACTTATGGACTTGTGATAAAAGTTTTGGGGTTTATTTCACAATACTGTCAGTACCTTTAAAATTTTCACTTTGATTTATAGGGAAAGAAATTGTTTGTTGAATTTTACTAATCCTGTTGGTTTTGCTTCTGTCTGTTACTTAGCTTAAGGTCACAGAGTTGTAACACTGAAGAATATCAGATTATTTCAAGAGTAAGCAGTTAAAAAGAAGAAATGGTCTTATCTGGAATTCCTGGATAATCTGGAGTGTGGGGTCTGTCTTTTGATGGAGTCTCTTTATCATATGTAATGGTGTGAAGTTTGTAAGATGTGATGGCAACACATAACTGAGCAATCATTGTTGGGACATCATGACACATAGCCAATTAAATTTACGAATAGGTCTGGGTATATGTTACCTGGCAAATGGTTTGGTTATCATTATCTAGAGGATGATTGACCACTGTGTTAATGCCCTGATTAAATACTTACTAAAAATAAAATATGAAATTAATGGATGGAATAAAGAGATATCTGAGCAGGGATATAGAATAGAACAACACTGGCCCTCCATATGCAGAATATAACCATTTAATAAATTACACAAATGAAATTAAACATGACATTTGAATGATTCACTTCTTTTAGAAATAATTACCAAATTTATATATAAAAAAAAATGCAATTAGCCATTCTGTTTATACCAATAAAACAAATTTCATTATGAAAACAAGTGAGTGATTGAACTCAATTGTCCAGCATGCCTGCCTAACCTGGTTTGTTGCCAGTCACTCCAGATTCAGTGTTGGTGGCTGGTTAGAGTTGTCATATTCCTTTTCCTCCTCTCTCTCTCTCTCTCTCTCTCTTTTCCAGCCTTTTTCAAGTCATCAACCATGATTTGGTTGTCTGCTCTCTACCCTCTCGGTATATGGGTTTATACTGAGCTATTTCCCTTTTAACATAAATAAACAGCAACCTAAATATTTGTCAGGCTTTTACTTCTGATATCAAACATTACCCAAGTCTCATTACGTCAGATATTGTCATATTGTAATTCAATAGAAACTAAGGTTTTTCTAGGCAATTTGCAGCCTGGCAGCTGATACAGAAACCATATTACAGAAGATTAATGTATTTTTCTAATGGGTTATTCAGCATCCCAAACTGAACTGTAACATAATCTAGATCTCTTAATAAACCATTACACCCTGCTGTGGATTATTAATCACTAACTGGACTAAATGTTGGCTGGCAGGCACTCCTAGTGCTAATACCATTGGATTAAAAGAATTTACATCTTAATTATAAAAACGAATTAACAAAGTTCACTTAATGTCTTAACTAAAATATTTGCTAACTAACAATTCATTGGCCTAACATTTTCAGACATAGTCATATTAATTCCTAGCCTACATGATTCACATTACATATAAATGAATCAATCTGAACAGTTCTCTCAAAATTTTTATCAGGGAAATAAGGTATGAAATTCTTAGAATAAATAAGTCATATAACATTCAAGATAAGTGAATGCAAACAGTTTCATCTTGTGAACTCGTATCAAAGGAAAATTGATGTATGGTTTTAAAACAAATAAATTCAAACAAATAATTACCAATTCATATCAAAGGACAAATTGCATGAGATTGCGCTTTTGAGACTCTCTTTTATTGTAGCAGAATCTCTCTCTAACTTTAGGTTCTTCGTCCCTCAAACTTTTAGACACCCATCCCTTGGACAATTTGTAATGAGAGAATACATTTACTCTCCCAGAGCTAAGAACTTCCCTCCTGCAGAAACAAAGACTGACTAATGTTACGATGGAGAATATTTAAAAATTGAATTTCATCTGGAAACCCCCCCCCCATATTTAGTTTAGCTAATCAGGATTAAATATATCTAACTGCAAAAATTAACACATGCCTATCCATGTTTGGGTAACTTCTCATAAGTCCATGCTGTCTTAATAAACTGATTTCTGGAAAGTTTCATTTTATGACACTTGTTTCAAATGGTACAAAAATTGTCTCTGCATCATTTCAGCTTGGTCATTTTTCCAGTGTTTAAACCCAAATTCACCTTGCTTCATCTATATGTTGACTGTTATTGAACAGAACTCTAATTAAAAATCAATCATGCCCAAAAGAGGGATATTAAAACCACCACTGTCTATCAATTTAACATGGTACCTAGACCCATTTGTCAGTTTAATTGGCTATGTGTCATGCTGACCTTACAATGTTCACTCAGTTATATGTTGCCATTGCATCTTACACAAAATTCACACTGTTACATTATATGTTATGTGTTCATAATTGTTATTTACATTTTAGATGAAATTTTAAAGGAGCATTCTGGCATCAGATCCTTTAAAATATGTTGTGTAGATGATGATCCATTGTCATTCAGTGTGGCCATTGTTACTGAAAATAGAACAACATCTCTTCAGAGACTCAACAATGAAATTGGACCAGATTTGACAGAAATCATCCCACATATTTTTTTTAAAATTTGTCCAGAAAAAGCTAATGTGTATTCAGATTGACCACCTTTAATGAAAATGAAAATCTTCTCTCCAAACAAGCTCACCAGAATTTGACAAAATTGTACAGTATGCATTGTAACAATAATGGTATTCAACCTTTCACAAATGAAGCTGATTAGGCTTTCGATGTGGCCGTCATTTCTAAAAATAGAAAAACATAAAGGACTTACTCTAAAAGAACAACAGCTCATGAGAATATGATCAAACTTGGCAGGAAGTATACTGGCATAGATGGTTTTCAAATTTATACAAATGATGCTGATCTACCATCAAATATAGAAAAAATCCCCCACTATTTGGACAGCTTCTTTTTAAAAGCTGATCAACAGAATAAAATCAAATGCCTATCTAAAGACATTCAAGAAGCATCATCAGTACCATCCATTCATCACAGATATTTGCAATGGATGCAGTCCAGATAATGTCTAAAATAGACTATGAACAACTTTCTTGTATATATATATATATGTGTGTGTGTGTGTGTGTGTGTGTGTGTGTGCATGAAAAAGTTTTTAAATTATGCAAGTTTGTGTACACAGTGCTGTGTGTGCTGTATCCACACTTTTTTGTATGATACTTGTTTCCAGCTGCATTTTATTCATTTGTCTGTGAATATGTAAATAATTTTGGACTACAAGGGAGATCAGTTTTTTACTAATTGTGTCACCCTCATAAAACAAAGAATTTACTTCATTATTATTATTAAGTATCTTGGTGTAGAGAGCTGTTAACTTCAGTTTGGTACTTTGTACAAAAATGATGCAAATCAGAAATAGAAATGTCTGTTGTTTCTTTTAATAGAAAACCTTCAAATGAATTGTTCTTAAAAACCACTTAAAACAGTTTTTCTGATTCACCATTAAGTATGGCCACTATTGCTAAGAATCAAAGAAAAAAATACATTAATTGATTTTTTCTCAGAAAGTACTGAAGAGAATTTGACAAAGTTTGATAGCAAACACTATGGCATTAAGGGCCTTGACATCATTATTACAAATCATGTTGATTTGCCATCAGATTTGACAGCCATTACTAGAAATAGAAAATCTGTTAAATGACTTTCCAAAACACAATCAACAGAATTTAATCAAATATGGCTGATTTGACAGAAAGCTTCCTGGCTTCGAGGCATTTGACAGTTTTATAAATGATGTCAGTCTGCCATCAGATGTTGTGATTGTTATTACAAATGGAAGAAACATGCATGAAAAACATATGCACAACTATTATGTAAAAAAACTGATTCATAGAATTTGACCAACTTTGAAACTGTCCAGGCACAGATGACCTTGATGACAAATGGTATTGATTTGCAATCTAATATGGATGAAGATGTTAAAGTCAGAGAAACTTTTAAAAAAACTGTTTTCATAACATATGCAATCAACAACATTGCAAGAATTTTCGTGAGAAAGCATCACACAGATCCAGATTTCTGTGCCAACATCTCTTGCATTAGACTGTTAGGCTGATGTAAGCCAGGTGAGGAGATCAGGCCCATATTGTCCTCAGGCTGACTTTTCTGTACTGTATATTCCTAACATGATTGCAGTTCAGGCAATGCATGGGAAAGATCAGCATTGCTTCCTGTAGCTTTGGTATACACCTTAAATTAGGTCAATTTCTCTATGGAGTACATTGAAATACATATATAGTACTCAAAAACTTTGTAAAATGCACCAACTTTTTTTTATTTTTGCATACCATAAATGGGTTATATTATTAGACAACTACTTGAGAAAGATATTTTGTATTTGTCAAGCAGTAATTTCCACATCCACTTCTTTTGCCAGTTCTACATATGCATGTGTGTGTGTGTGTGTGTGTGTGTGTGTGTGTGTGTGTATATATATATATATATATATATATATATATATGACTTGTCAATAAATTTATGGCATATGATTTTTTTTGTTAGCATCTCCAATTTGATCTTATGCATTTTTCATGAAGTACATAACATGAGAAAGTAAATGTATCTTAAATTGGTTTCACTAACTCATGCAAAGATGCACTTGTATGCCCCATTACTTGCAGCCAGGGCATCTTGATTTGGTTCAGTCATTATGTCTGTACAGCCAGGGCATCTTGATTTGGTTCAGTCCTTATGCCTATACAGCTTTGTCATCTTGAATGGTTCAGTCCATATGCCTGTACAGCAGGGGCATCTTGATTTGGTTCAGTCTTAATGCCCGTACAGCAGGGGCATCTTGATTTGGTTCCATCCTTATGCCTGTACAGCTTTGGCATCTTGAATTGGTTCAGTTCTTATGTCTGTACAGCCAGGGCATCTTGATTTGGCTCAGTTCTTATTCCTGTACAGCAGGGGCATCTTGATTTGGTTCAGTCCTTATGTCTGTACAGCTGGGGCATCTTGATTTGGTTCAGTCCTTGTGCCCATACAGGCCATGGAACACAATTAATTTTACTATATATTCTCTACATTTGTTTCTCAGTACTGAACTTTCCACTGTGTGACAATCAATACAAATCATATGTTAATCTAAAATACCTTCAAAGATGACTTCATGGTGAAGTTCTTGTCAAAGGTTCACCGGCATTTTTTTGAAAGGCTTGACTGCAATGGAACACAGATTTCACTTCCGGATCATCACCAAGACCTTATTACTCACTGTACACTGTCACTGAAATACACACAGATATCCACACGATAATCTCATATTCTAAAGAATAAACAATTGCCTTTAAATCCATACCAAGAATGCCTAAATCTAACTCTTGTATCACCACCAAACGGAGACAGGAAAAAATGCTCTAAAAACAGACTGGGACTACATTCGTGAGTACTGAACTGGAACTATTAATTGTGACCTGATGCCTGACAGGCCCAATTTGTATGGCCAATTTTAGTCAAACTTTTATATTTGCATGCCACACTTATTTCAACTTCATACATGAAGTCTTTTGGAATTTCCTTGCAAACAAGACATGTGACAGCTGTCAGAAAGTGTGTAGTGCTGGTGTTCCACAGGGTGCAAGTTGTGATCCAAGTGTTCTTGAGAAACCAAAACTAAATTTGCTATATCTTCCTTAATTACAGGAATTTTTCAATGCAGTAAAACCCTAATTGTAATACATGATAAGGCCTGTCAGAAAATATGTTTGAAATTTAAAAATATTGATATATTAAATTTTAATGGAAATTTAAATAAACATTTAAATTTTAAAAACTAAATTTTATTGAAAAATTAAATTGTCATACAAGTTATAACATTCAGTTTGACAAATTTAAGGCAGCAAAGTTGATTAATGAATGGTATTAAAACAAATGGTAGTTTGGGTCTGTACAACTGATAACATTTTTCCCAGGAGTACTGAAGCATGATAGCTCACAGTGATTTGGGCAGCAAATTGCAATATGCCTATCCAGATGCATATAGGTGTACACACTTAAGAAACAATGACAGGTGCTATGTTCCACATTTATTGTGTCAGGTACTTAGGCAGTTGTTTGTATAACTAATAGCTCACTCAAATTTAAAGTTTTGATGGGACCATTACCATGTTTTATAGCAAAAATGCATTCGATTTCAATGTCGATAACTACAAAAGTCGACAATGTGATAGGAAAATACAGTTTCAGGGAGGTTCCACCTTACTGAACAATGGTGCGAATCTCTCTCATGAAGATCTAAGCCATGTCTTTGAGGTGCTATATATCAGTGTGCTGATATGAACTAATCTTGGTCACTTATAGCAGTACACTGCACATGTCCCTATGAGACCTTGCTATTACCACCGAACTACTGGAGAGCTTCCAAACTGATCCAACTCTAACACTTTGTTCCAGATACCATGTTTCACTTAATTCCAGAAAACAGTAAGATGTAGGCAAATGAAGTTAAAATGTGTTAGATACGGTGATTTCAAAATAACGTTCAGTTGCAAACATGGGGAGAAAATAGTAAACTTGACAGAGTGAGACTCAGAAATGTGAAGCAATGGGCATGTATTAAAGTGATAAATGCATCCTAAAAATAGATGAGGTTTCTAGAAGCATATTTAGCCATTTACAGGTTAAATAACTAATCAGGTAGAGTATGTATCATAAAGTTTAAGGCAATGTTGGAACAGTGAGGTTTGATCATTGGTGCAAACATTAGTACATACCAGTATACAGGAAAGTCAAATGACAATGTACCAAATTAAAATTTATTACTATAAGCAATCTTATTCATGAGGAAAATAACAATTTTGGATATTGCAAGTGAATACAGCCAAATGATGTGGCCACACAGATCAACTATAGGTACCAATAGATCCTATATCATCAACCAAATGTGAAATTCTGATCCCCAAAACTTGTAAACAAGGATGGACATTTGCATGTGTGGGACATATGCAATGTACTTGTTAAAATCACATGTGCAAACATAATTCAAATGATCTGTTTGAACATTTTTAGTGTATTTTTAAGAGTGTTGGTTACCTGTTATTAAGCTCAATGATTCAATGGAATCAGATATCAGCTGATGCTACAGTACCGCACTCTGTCAAAGTACTAAATTGAAATATGTTACCATACAGAGGCATATTCATGATGAAAATAACATCTTGGGATATTTGAAGTGCACACAGCCAGAACTGAGCCTTACAGATTCATTATAGGTACAATGTCAGCCTATATGATGTACTGAATGTCAATTTTTGATCCCAAACATTCTAAAACATATGCATATTTGTTCATGTCAGATCAGTTGTACGAAGTTAAATTCAAATAATCCATTTGAATATTTCTTATGTAATCTTTAGAGTGTCAGTTAACAAATATTATTAGTAATTAATAATGCATAAAGCAAAATGGATCATTAGAATTCCCATAATATCATCTAGGCCACAATGCCACACTACATCAGTCAATATCTTAACAAAACTGAACAATAAAATGGAATGCATTTTGTGTTCAACTTGTTTATAAACAATTACTGATAGCTATACAAGCAGATATGCGTTACTCAGGAAGTCACCCCATCATAAACACATAAATTAACTGTTTGGACCCCTAATAAATAGTTTCAATGACCTAAAGGCACAATACAAAATAGAATTTTGTCTTCATGTATTTTAAATGAAGGTCTCATTTTGACTCAAAAAGATATTTTCTCTGACAAAATTTGACAAATATCCATCATTGGAGCTTGTATATGGTGTAGGAGTATATACATGCTGATATCATTTAATATCATTCCCAATAAATATTATATATTTGCATTTTTGGGGGAAAAATTTTATTTTTTAAATTTTTTTAAAAATTTCATTTAAATTTTTAAAATAAAAATTAATTTTTTATTTTTAATTTTATTCTTATATTTTCAAAGTCAATATACATAACATATTAAAATTTCATGTGTCTATCATTAATAATAAAGATTTTATACCAGTTTAAACTTTACTCAAATACTGCACTGACAGGCCATAGAACACAATTAATTTTACTATATATTCTCTACATTTGTTTCTCAGTACTGTACTTTCCACTGTGTGACAATCAATACAAATCATATGTTAATCTAAAATGCCTTCAAAGATGACTTCATGGTGAAGTTCTTGTCAAAGGTTCACCGGCATTTTTTTGAAAGGCTTGACTGCAATGGAACACAGATTTCACTTCCGGATCATCACCAAGACCTTATTACTCACTGTACACTGTCACTGAAATACACACAGATATCCACACGATAATCTCATATTCTAAAGAATAAACAATTGCCTTTAAATCCATACCAAGAATGCCTAAATCTAACTCTTGTATCACCACCAAACGGAGACAGGAAAAAATGCTCTAAAAATAGACTGGGACTACATTCGTGGGTACTGAACCGGAATTATTAAATGTGACCTGATGCCATACAGCAGGGGCATCTTGATTTGGTTCAGTCCTTATGTCATTCAGATGTGGGTCAGTTGTGATAAGATGTATGCAACTCTGAACAAAAGTTTTTTTTTTTATTAGTTGTCCAGGATGTCCAGGACTCGCAACTCCCAAATCAAGAGACCCCTGCCATTTTGTAATAGTTCATGCCTGCTTATGTTGCAGACAGTGTTAGGGGATTTTTGAAACTCAAAAAATGTATTTTTTGGACACAGTGGAGGGGTCAGTGCACAGTGATATCTTGTAATCATTCATACAAACCTTGAGAAAATGGCTGCAAATCCAAATTTGAATAACAGAAAATAAACTGTTTTCTTTGACGCATTTTATATGCGCTACATACAAAGTAGTTGGTAGCCTTAGCATTATCAAAGATCATTATGATACACACATGTATACACTCACATTATTATAACACACAGAGAGATCAAATAAAAACTACATTTTCTTTTTTTAAAAATAAACTGGACTGTGAAATACAGTATATATATATATATATATATATATATATATATATATATATATATATATATATATATGTCTTGCTTAATATACAGAAATTTTTCCAGATGAAGGCTGTTTGGTATACAAATTGGGTCAGTGTATCTGATATATACCCTATTATATTTCATACATTTAGCGTACTCTTGATACATTGACAAAGTTTGCATTGATATGTCTATATTGTCGTTTTGGGGCATGTATGGTGCTTATTTAGTGAAGTTCTAAAAATGTAAAATATAAAAAAGTGCAGAAATATTTCTTTAAAAAAAAAAATTGGAAACAAGCTACATTCATATGTATTGATCAACCAGAAACATACCTTACTTACGTCATCCAAACCAATAAATTATATGAATGCCCCCAAAAGTGCAGTTTAAATTTGATATAAGAAAAGACAAAATGCAAAACAAAAACATCAAATCATCAAATACTTACTGTCTAGACAAAAAAATTAGAAAGGCTGATATACTAATGAAAATGTCCAATTTTTTATATTGAAAATACAAAAGTTTTTAACAGGATTCCAAATTTTAAATGATCGGGTTATCACATGTATGGATGGCTATTTGGGATATAATTCCAGTGATTCAAAAGACAACAATGAGCATTTGTTATGTTTAAGTACGTTATAGTCTACCTGGTTAAATGTTTTATTAAAAGCTAGGTATATAGCTTGGGGTGTATCCTAGAACTGACTATTTAGGGAAAACATTTTTGTCCCGTCTATTTGAAAAAAGGAGGAAGTTAATGAAGGTAGGTTTGAAAACATGATGCACATTCTGTTGATGTTTTTGGCACAAATTTGTGAAATGTGTATTAATATCACAATTACTAGAATTGACCCAGATAGGTCCAGCCACTTCACTATTTGCCATTGTAAATAACCATTCATCAGTTGTTTTATTAAGCTCTCAGACAAGGTGAGAATATCATGTGACCAGGCTGCTGTGGGCTAATTGGATAGCCAGATAAGAAGTGTTTTGTTGACAACTGGCAGAATGAACCCAGGTCATTGTCCATATGCATCTTTGAACCTCCAGAATGTAGAGGGTACATTGGATTGTTCAGGCCATTTGCATTTGCTGGTTTATAGCTCACAATCACTTTTAAACAGTATAGACCCTGAGCTGTCACAGCATAATCATTAACGGTCTGTTGGATCCAGGTCTATGCTGTTGGTGGGGTTTTTTATGACTTCAAGTGGACAGTGGTGGTGCATCATGCAGTTGGTTGTTCTGTTTCAGTACAGTGTAACAGATATGGAAATTGCTTCACAGCTGATGCAGTCTATAATCTTAGTTCAATTTTGTAAGGGGAATATGGTGACAATTTGGATTACATTGGGTAGTAATTTTACTACGTCTAAAACATACCAATCATTATATACCCCTAATATACCCCATTATTATTATATACCCATAATATACCCCTAATGTACTCCATTATTATTATATACCCCTAATATACCCCATTATTATTATTATGCACCTATAATATACCCGATTATTATTATATACCCCTAATATACTGCATTTATTATTATATACTCCTAATATACCCCATTATTATTATATACCCCTAATGTACCCCATTATTATTATATACCCCTAATATACCCCATTATTATTATGCACATGTAACCCTAATATACCACGTTATTATTATATACTGCTAATATACCCCATTATTATTATATACCCCTAATATACCCCATTATTATATGCCTCTAATATACCCCATTATTATTATTATATATTCCTAATATACCCCACCTCTAATTTACCCCATTATTATTATATATTCCTAATATACCCCACCTCTAATTTACCCCATTATTATTATACGCCCCTAATATACCCCATTATTACTATACATCCCTAATATACCCCATTATTTTTATATACCCATAAGATACCCCATTATTATTATATACCCCTAATATACCCATTATAGTATATACCCCAATATATCCCATTATTATTATATACCCTTAATATACCCCATTATTATTATATACCCTTAATACACTCCATTATTATTATATATTCCTAATATACCCCATTATTATTATATACCTTAATATACCCCATTATTATTATATATCCCTAATATACCCCAGTATTATTATATACCCCTATTACACCCCATTAGTATTATATATCCCTAATATGCCCCATTATTATTATATAACCCTAATATACCCCATTATTATTATATATCTCTAATATACCCCATTATTAGTATATAGCTATAATTTACCCAATTATTATTATATATCCCAAATATACCCATTATTATTATTATATAACACTAATATATCCCATTATTATTATATACCTTTAATATACTTCTTTATTATTATATACCCCTTATATACCCTATTATTATATATTTCAATACAATATACTTCTTGGGTAACTTCCTGAGATGGAACCCTGGGTGGCAGAGTGGTCTAAAGCACACCCCTAAATTACTGATCACTGCCATCATACCTCTGTCCCAAGGGTTCAAGTCTTGGGTTCAACCAATGTTGGTATGTGACAAAACTTGCCATTAGCTTTCTGTGGGTCGGTGGTTCTTTCCAGAGTTTAGCCAGGTTCTTCCTTAATCAGTTATACTTGCCACCATATATAGCCTACCATGCACTGAAAAATAGCATTAAACCCAAAACAACAACAACCTCTTATGTCTATGCATTGTGTGGATGATCCAGTAAATTAAAAATCAAAAATGCACAGTCGTAAAGGACATACAGCAAGAAGCTGAGGGAGAATCAAGGAATGTTCTTCCTACTTGAGTTGTCAAGTACTTATTGAATGCTGTTAAGCACAATCAGCAAGTTTGTTGCACTATGTGACATGATGTCACAGCTGTTGATTATGATGCAACAATACAAAGTATCATGTAACATCAGCCTATGTATTATGCATATTTTAGGCCTAAAAGTATATATACTAATGTTCATTTGAATAATGAAATGTAATTTAAATACTTGTGATCTCACTCAAAGTACAAGGGTCTAGTAAGATTGTCCCATTATACATGTGATCCCACTCAAAGTACAAGGGTCTAGCAAGATTGTCCCATTATACATGTGATCTCACTCAAAGTACAAGGGTCTAGCAAGATTGTCCCATTGTACATGTGATCCCACTCAAAGTACAAGGGTCTAGCAAGATTGTCCCATTATACTTGTGATCTCACTCAAAGTACAAGGGTCTAGCAAGATTGTCTCATGACAGGCCATAGAACACAATTAAATTTACTATATATTCTCTACATTTGTTTCTCAGTACTGAACTTTCCACTGTGTGACAATCAATACAAATCATATGTTAATCTAAAATACTTTCAAAGATGACTTCACGGTGAAGTTCTTGTCAAGGGTTGACCTGCATTTTTTTGAGAGGCTGAATTGTAAACAAAACACCATGCAATGGAACACAGATTTCACTTCCAGATCATCACTAAGGCCTTATTACTCACTGTACACTGTCGCTGAAATACACACAGATAACCACACCATAAGCTCATATTCTAAAGAATAAACAACTGCCTTTAAATCCATACCAAGAATGCCTAAATCTAACTCTTGTATCACCACCAAACGGAGACAGGAAAAAATGCTCTAAAAATAGACTGGGACTACATTCGTGGGTACTGAACCAGAATTATTAATTGTGGCCTGATTCCTGACAGGCCCCATTTTTTAGTCAAACTTTTATATTTGCATGCCACACTTATTTCAACTTCATACATGAAGTCTTTTGGAATTTCCTTGCAAACAAGACATGTGACAGCTGTCAGAAAGTGTGTAGTGTTGGTGTTCTACAGGGTGCAAGTTGTGATCCAAGTGTTCTTGAGAAACCAAAACTAAATTTGTTATATCTTCCTTAATTACAGGAATTTTTCAATGCAGTAAAAAACTAATTGTAATATATGATAAGGCCTGTCTGAAAATATGTTTGAAATTTAAAAATATTGATATATTAAATTTTAATGGAAATTTAAATAAACATTTAAATTTTAAAAACTAAATTTTATTGAAAAATTAAATTGTCATACAAGTCATAACATTCAGTTTGACAAATTTAAGGCAGCAAAGTTGATTAATGAATGGTATTTAAAACAAATGGTAGTTTGGGTCTGTACAACTGATAACATTTTTCCTAGGGGTACTGAAGCATGATAGCTCACAGTGATTTGGGCAGCAAATTGCAATATGCCTATCCAGATGGATATAGGTGTACACACTAAAGAAACAGTGACAGGTGCTATGTTCCACATTTATTGTCTCAGGTACTTAGGCAGTTGTTTGTATAACTAATAGCGCACTCAAATTTAAAGTTTTGATGGAACCACTACCATGTTTTATAGCAAAAATGCATTCGATTTCAATGTTGATAACTACAAAAGTTGACAATGTGATAGGTAAATACAGTTTTAGGGAGGTTCCACCTTACTGAACAATGGTGCGAATCTCTCTCATGAAGATCTAAGCGATGTCTTTGAGGTGCTATATATCAGTGTGCTGATATGAACTAATCTTGGTCACTTATAGCAGTACACTGCACATGTCCCTATGAGACCTTGCTATTACCACCGGACTACTGGAGAGCTTCCAAACTGATCCAACTCTAACACTTTGTTCCAGATACCAGGCTAGACCTGAAAAGATATAACATGTTCCACTTAAATCCAGAAAACAGTAAGATGTAGGCAAATGAAGTTAAAATGTGTTAGATAAAGTGATTTCAAAATAACATTCAGGTTGCAAACATGGGAAAAAATAGTAAACTTGACAGAGTGAGACTCAGAAATGTGAAGCAATGGGCATGTATTAAATTGATAAATGCATCCTAAAAAAATAGATGAGGTTTCTAGAAGCATATTTAGCCATTTACAGGTTAAATAACTAATCAGGTAGAGTATGTATCATAAAGTTTAAGGCAATGTTGGAACAGTGAGGTTTGATCATTGGTGCAAACATTAGTACATACCAGTATACTGGAAAGTCAAATGACAATGTACCAAATTAAAATTTATTACTATAAGCAATCTTATTCATGAGGAAAATAACAATTTTGGATATTGCGAGTGAATACAGCCAAATGTGGCTACACAGATCAACTATAGGTACCAATAGATCCTATATCATCAACCAAATGTGAAATTCTGATCCCCAAAACTTGTAAACAAGGATGGACATTTGCATGTGTGGGACATATGCAATGTACTTGTTAAAATCACATGTGCAAACATAATTCAAATGATCTGTTTGAACATTTTTAGTGTATTTTTAAGAGTGTTGGTTAACAGTTATTAAGCTCAATGATTCAGTGGAATCAGATATCAGCTGATGCTGCAATACTGCACTCTGTCAAAGTACTAAATTGAAATATGTTACCATACAGAGGCATATTCATGATGAAAATAACATCTTGGGATATTTGAAGTGCACACAGCCAGAACTGAGCCTTACAGATTCATTATAGGTACAATGTCAGCCTATATGATGTACTGAATGTCAACTTTTGATCCGAAACATTCTAAAATAAATGCATATTTGTTCATGTCAGATATGTAACCATGTTGTGATCAGTTGTACAAAGTTAAATTCAATTAATCTGTTTGAATATTTCTTATGTAAACTTTAGAGTGTCAGTTAACAAATATTATTAGTAATTAATAATACATAAAGCAAAATTGATCATTAGAATTCCCATAATATCATCTAGGCCACAATGCCGCACTACATCAGTCAATATCTTAACAAAACTGAACAATAAAATGGAATGCATTTTGTGTTGAACTTACATCATTTTGCTGTTTTCTTACATGCAAGGGTAAATATACCTGGGGAAAGTATATTTTATGCCTTTGACCTGTATTTCATTCTCTGACAGCTTAATATGATTTTGTAGAGAACTTGAACAGGTTCTAGTATAAAGTTTTCATCTCTGTCCTCTCACTAAATACCCTATAACTATGTTTATAAACAATTACTGATAGCTATACAAGCAGATATGTGTTACTCAGGAAGTCACCCCATCATAAACACATAAATTAACTGTTTGGACCCCTAATAAATAGTTTCAATGACCTAAAGGCACAATACAAAATAGAATTTTGTCTTCATGTATTTTAAATGAGGGTCTCATTTTGACTTACAAAGACATTTTCTCTGACAAAATTTGACAAATATCCATCATTGGAGCTTGTATATGGTATGGGAGTATATACATGCTGATATCATTTAATATCATTCCCAATAAATTTTATATATGTGCACTTTTGGTGGAAAAATTGTATTTTTTAATTTTTTTTAAAAATTTCATTTAAATTTTTAAAATAAAAATTAATTTTTTATTTTTAATTTTATTCTTATATTTTCAAAGTCAATATACATAACATATTAAAATTTCATGTGGCTATCATTAATAATAAAGATTTTATACCAGTTTAAACTTTACTCAAATACTGCACTGACAGGCCATAGAACACAATTAATTTTACTATATATTCTCTACATTTGTTTCTTAGTACTGAACTTTCCACAGTGTGACAATCAATAAAAATCATATGTTAATCTAAAATACTTTCAAAGATGACTTCACGGTGAAGTTCTTGTCAAGTTTTTGACAGGCTGAATTATAAAGAAAACACCATGCAATGGAACACAGATTTCACTTCTGGATCATCACTAAGGCCTTATTACTCACTGTACACTGTCGCCGAAATACACACAGACAACCACACCATAAGCTCATATTCTAAAGAATAAACA
>JAECUM010022030.1:0-42222 GCA_016617855.1 Megalonaias nervosa | reverse complement strand
TAGCACTGATATACCAATATATGGTCTAAAAGAAGGTGGTCTAAAAGAAGGTGGTAGATAATGTCACCCTATCTTTTCCTGTTAGGAGCAAAACCGTGTTGCTTACTGACAAATTCTAGGCCGCAACATGTATTTGGTGAGAAAACCAAGAGACACCCACAGTTATGTAAGTTACGAATGAGACCAGAAACATATTTCACGTTTTGCATTTGTTCGGAGTATCGTCGGCTTTTTTTCTCGTGGCATGACGTTTTTATTCCGATTACAGTGTAACCAATCCATATCCTTAGTGATGACACATTGGAATATGGTGAAAAGGTGAAACACCCTGGAAACAAGCACGTAGCATGTCTCTGAAAAAGATATCATAAAGTAAATGATCAAATGTTTTATGGAAATGAAACTTGTTGTGGTCTTATATGTTTGTTCACGTCTTCGGCAAAGACCAGAAAAACATTTGATTATACCAATACAGGAATGTGCATTAAATTCTCTCTCTTCCTCTCTCCCTCCCTCTCTCTCTCTCATATATAATTTTAAAGCATTTGCCGGCTTGTTCATCAATTGTTTCTTATATATATATATATATATATATATATATATATATATATATATATATATATATGAATTGAAGTGTAACATGTTTTTCAAAGTTCCCTGATATGTTTAATTGAAAACATAATAAGTATGTTTTGTCTCAATAAGCAATGGAATATAATCATGTAATTGAATGGCATACTCGTCTAAACTGGAACTTGGAATTAGTACCTGTTATACTTAAGTTGAGGTATAAAGTCTTGAATTGTAACGGACAACAAGAGTACTATTAGGATAGAATTTTTGAGTAAAAATAATAACATTGAAATTCTCTCTAAATTGTATTAAAACTAATTTTTCATTGGATCAATTTTTCATTAAATTATATTGGGAGTAAATTCCATTTAAAAAAATATATGGAGATTAACTTTATTTACTAGAACTATATTCTATTTTGATAAAGACTGCTTCCTTTACAAACAAGTACAAATCTTCTCTCCTGTATTATACATGCGTATGCTAACTCAGCAGAAACAACACTCAGTGGCAAAAATTCTATCCTAATAGTACCTTCACGAGCATATATATATATATTTTTCAAATTATGACTTTTTTTTAAAGGCAGAGAAACTGATGAAACTATACTACAACTATCCATACAGGTTTTAGTATGACGATCGAATGACATGTATGTCAGCATTATGACATAAGATATTCCATGTTAGAAATAATATTGTTTCAGATAAGATGTTCCATGTTAGAAATAATATTGTTTCAGATTGACCGTGGCAGTGGATGCCTTGCTAAATATGAAATTTAGAATCCCGGCAAACTTTGCCGCGCACTTGTTGAGTTTAGCGCGATTTTATGAGAGTAAGATTGTCAGCAATCAAGACTGATGTTGAAAACATACTGCCTGATCCACTGAATTAAATTAGCAGGTAAAGTACGCAGTTCGTCTGAGCATTAAGAGGGGATTTTCAGTGCAGCTTAGTTATTTATTTTAGCTAGTTTAGGAAAGAAACAAAAGCGTATGAGAGCACAGTCGCTGCTATAGAATGGCAATGCTCTGTCATGGCCAGATTGAAGCTCGGACAATCGGAATCAGTAATAATTTTTTCGACAGTAATGTTCAGATTAAAGTATGCTTTCAGTAGTGGATTATCTGTGTCATACGATTCTGTATATGCCAATGTAATATCACACTAACATACCCATTATTTCTGTTTAACAACATGTCACGTAATGTATTAGCATTTCTGTTTCAAAGTGCCCATTATATTTGGTTTTGATTCTTTGTGCATGTACTTTCAGATCGCATATGCCCGGTTTGGGAAAGCTGCGCACCTGGTATTTTGTGTGGTAGCTTTAGTCACTAACCTCGTTGTCATAGCCAATCTTCTTCTGGCTGGGAAAACCGCGATAGAGGTCTTAACAAAAGACATCAACACTGAATTCATTATGCTGATTACTGCAGTGTTGTTTGGATCCTACTGTCTTATCGGCGGACTTGGAACGACATTTTACATATCGTACTTCAATACTGCTTTGACTTTCATCTCAGTTACGATTTTCATCCTGAAAACGACCTACTCCAGTACTTCTACTGAGGATAAATTCGTTACTACCGAGACAATGTACAAAGCCGCTAGGTGTATTCGAGGTCCCGATGGTAACTACAATAATTCCTACCTGACATTTCGAAGTGAGTCAGGTATCATATACGGCGTAATACTTTTTGTTGAGGCTACTTGTCTATGTTTTTGTGATCAGGCAAACTGGCAGAGTCGGATAGCAGCTAAACCTACCCAGGGAGTTCTCGGATTCATCTTAGCAATGTTCTTCTGGTTTTCACTACCCACATCTATCTCGTTTACAGCTGCTATGGCCTATTTGTCCCTGAGCTTCGATAACAACCAGACGCATCCACTATCCGCTGCTGACATAGATAATGGTAAGAGCAGAAAAAAACTAAACCGGAAACTCTTAAATATAACGAAATTACTCCGTCACTATTTTCCTTCTTAAGACTCTGTGATTAAGGGACTTCTAGACTGGTTTCTTATTTTCGAAGGCATTGCTCATTAGTAAAATTTCGGAAAGAGGGAACAAGAAAGATTAATAGCACACATACGCCATGTTGAGGATTATTATATAGCTGAATTCCATTGCAACAGCACAGCCAACTTCGAGTACAATTCGGGATCCCGATTCAAATGCATGTGTAGTAGTGATATGTAACATATCAAGACGTTTTGTCTGCCAGGCGGAAATACTTAACTGGGATGTTTCGATTGAATTTATCATCTTGAGGAATATGCATGTACTACTTATTGCATTTGAAACGGAATTCTGACCTTGCAGGAATATGCTGCGATGTTACGTATTAAAATTAGGTAAATCATAGTTTTCGACGCGTCTGTTGTATGCCTTTGACAAACGTAGAACAACTGGGTACTAATTATCTCTGACCCCTTAAACTCCTATTCCGTACGAAATAAAAATGTAAAATATTTTCTATTTCTGACAGCCTCTAAGAAATGCTGAAGTATGTAACCGTTGTATCAAATATCTGAGCTTTAGTAGAAAGGATACAGATGCAGTCAAATTTAATACGCTCGCCATCATCCTATATGTTAACACCACTATTAATATTACACATTATAAGCACAATATATTATTTTCCCACTAACAATCTGTTACATCTGTGAGGAAAATCTTGGTGAAGACAGTGTGTACTGGGGGTGCAAAATCTGAAACATAAGTGAGAGAGCAAGGCCATTTTACATATAAGTTTAGAGGTCAAGCACATGAAAAATGTAATTTGAGTTACAAATATCCAAGACACATGTCACTTCTTATTCATAACTTACCTGTTTATGATGGGCAATTATTAATCGAGACAATTATAAAACTAATGATCCATATGAAGCGGTAGGTAAAAAGCAAACTGAACAATGCCGAGTAAATATTTATATCATATTGGAAGGGTTTCATACTTGATACGTTCCCAAAAGAAGGAAAATAAAGAAAATTCTAGGTTTGTAGACACACACACACATATATATATATATATATATATATATATATATATATATATATATATATATATATATATATATATATATATATATATCACAAATTCTAGAACAGCTTGCCCAAAACCCTACGAGATATTTGTTAAGTATTGCAGCAGTTTACGAATATGACAACAACATATTTGTAGAAAAGCATTTCCCATAAGAGTGCAAGGATAACGTTGCACGTTTAATGAAGGATCAATAGAAACATTGTGGCATCACCTAATGATTCAGATATACAATGTAATAAGAAAAGTGCAAATATAGTCTTTCCACAGTGAGTTACTCCGAAGATTAGTACGGTATTTGGCTCTTTCAAAACATCAATTTGTGCCCAAGATATAATCGTTTAGTTTCATATTATTGTTTTAATGTTTACCTGACCGTGAGTCTAATAATCAGTGTGTGTGTGTGTGTGTGTGTGTGTGTGTGTGTGTGTGATGTTAATTATATTTCATATACTGAATTCGTAATTTATTTGAATTCTGCTAATAACTTCATTACACCAATTGGAGATTACAGAGTTTGATTAGAACGTGCTGACCTATAGCAAGAGGACATAAAAATGGACTTAACATAAATGAACTGCAGTACAACTCAAGACAGAAAACAATTAACAACAACATCTGAAAACAAAATGAAACACACAATCTGTTACGATTCTGTGCTCTTAAAAAATAGGTAATAGAAAAGAGTGAAGGCAACAAGCTTAGTCAAATGTAACAAATAATTTATTTCCCTAGAAGACAAAGTGAAAAAAAAATGAGAAAAACGAACTTACCGTATTGCGGATTAAATCCAAAAATAATCGAAGAATTAAAGACACAAGTCCTAGTAATAAAATGTCCTGAATAAAACTCAGTTCAAGTCCCAAAGAGATCTAAAATTGAAGGCGATGACGTGTATATTATAGCCTACGAGGTACTGATGTGTCAACAGTCTCTTGTTGAATCACAGAAATATTATTCCAGGTTTGAATTCAGTATAAATTCCAATGACTGTCTTAATCCAAGAATTTTATCAGAGCACTTTTGTATTTCCAGAGCAAATAATCACTTGAATTCAATAATTTGAAGAAAATAAAATTCAGCACAAACTGGTCACAACATAACACAACTTAAAGTGCTAAATGTTAAAGTACGACTAGCAACATCCTCACAGTCACAAGATAATATAGTTCTCTGTTTGGCCTCAGGTCACAATTAGCTTTTTATAAAAACAACCATTACCTAATGGAAAATAACCTTCTAGAATGATCTAATGAACCTTGTTCATTTACAACACAATACCCTATAACATTCACTTAGGAATCTCCAAAACTCTGACCCTGATCAACATATTTACTCTTTCTTGTTTACCTGAATAATAATCCTGATAATAAGCACATAGAGAATAATGAAGCTATTATTAGTTGTTTACATAAATGAAATTTTAAAAAAATTAAAAAAAGTCAATCAGGTCAAGCAGAAATGAACTCAGTTTTGGACAAAGTCAAGTCCAGCATATAATAGTACATTACAAAAACATGTAATGAAATAAAATATTTAAAACTAACAAACAAACAATTAAATTAAATATACATAACAAATCAAAAGAATATTAGCACCCAACACTACAGCAAACCAAACTGGAAAGGACTTTTGATAATTATATTAGGTTGGATAAATTAATGGAACGAATGGAACGAATAGATTTATCTTTCTGAGGAGACAAAACTAAATATCCTCTTGAGTCTAGTGTTGTACAAAAAGGCAACCAGTTCATTACCCCCATAATAATGAAGTGCAAACCAAGGGCATAAATGAATAGTTTGATCAACAGGTTAAAGATGCTGATGCTATAATTGATGAATATCGCGGAAGAATTCTAAGCGATGAGCTTCCACCTGCGGAAGAATTCTAAGCGATGAGCTTCCACCTGCGGAAGAATTCTAAGCGATGAGCTTCCATCTGTGGTTAAAATATCATCCAGCTGTCAGTTTGAAAATATAATATATTTAGCCTGCTGTAGAAATCATACAATAAAATGTTTGGAAAACGGATGACACAGTTAATAAGACACATCAGCAATTATACCCCCAAAATAAAACATGAATAAAAGCTGTAGGGTAAAAACAATTGGAAAGTGTTGAAAATAAGGAACATATTTACGTAGACTTGTAAGACAGTTGGAGAGAGTTTTCACAGAAAATTCAAAAGTTAAAGAACAATTTATGTTAGGGTTAAAAAAAACACCAAATGGTGTGATGATTGAAGTGCTGCCTTGGAATGACAACAAATGCTATGAAAGGTTTAATAGGGGTAGTTAGAAAGATTATATCATCACATGTTGTAGTGCGGATGGCAACTTTAGGTTGAGGTATATCGTATTTAATACATGATTGCATTCCTGAGTTGCTTAAAACTGGTAAGAGTTTTCGTAACAATTTTGACATATAGAAACTGTAGAAGTGTGTGCGAATTGACGATATATTTCATCCCATCAATAATTACATAAATCTGCAACAGTGTAACATAGTATGCATCAATATTAACACTTTAAAGCGCCGTAGAGCTATTGAATGGAAAAATCTCTACAGATGTGTCAATAGGATGAACTTACTTCTTTCTGCAACGTATCATCAGAATAGCACATGATGGCGTACCTAAATTGGGGTGGGGTGGGTGGGTAAAAATAGCTGTTTAGTTGATTACTGTGTTTTTTGCTCCATCTTCAAAGTTCTCACAGCAGGTGATAACGCAACTTGTTGGAAATCATTCACTGGCTACAATGGCCACAGTATAGGTTCATACGCAGACCCAAAAAGAGTTCAGGCCTGACATCACCTGCAACATCTAGATATTATTTCAATTACTAGATGACCTGAAATGAAAGTTCTAAGAAAATCGCATCTTAAAATCTTTATACTTGTTAATTTTGAAAATGTATTAAAATCTACCTCATCAATGTGGTGTAAAATTCACCCCAACTCAAGGTGGTAAATTTTGTGGTAATTCATTCTAGCATAGGTTTTAATGGTAAACCTTTTCTAAAGTACAAATGCATATCTGATGGCCCAGTGGTTAGAACGTCCGCCTCGTCTGCGGGAGGTCGCGGGTTCGAATCCTGGCCGAGTCATACCAAAGATTTATAAAAATAGTACTAACAGCTGCCCCTCTAGGTGTTCAGCATTAAGAGGTTAGTGTTAGGACCGGTCGGCCTGGTGTCAGAATAATGTAACTGGGTGGGACATCATGCTACATGCCTGCGGCATGATACCCCCAGTGCCAGACATCAATATAAACTGCCACACTGTAGACATCGTAGCGATAAGACTGAAATATTGTTAAAGCTACGTTAAGAATCCAAATCACACACACACACACACACACACACACACACACACACACACACACACACACACACACATTTATATGTAAATGGAACGGTACTATGTTTTGTTTGTTTTAAAAAACCCACAATTCGAGCCTCTAAGATTACAACAACATTTATGTGATTTTCACTCTTACTTGTTTGTTCAAAGTCTCATAAACAAGCATGTAGTCTCTTGCATTTTTATTGTTTGTCCTTTTCTGGATGCGATGAGAATCGAATCAGCTTTTATCTCTTTTTAATACTTACATTGTGATATCATTTGGTGATGTCATTTATTACCAGGCTAGAACAATGTCTACATAGTAGTTTCATACTTACCATTTTGATATTTTCCTGTGATGTTGTTGGACGTACGCTTTCTGCTTTCTTGTTTCGTAGTTCATACACCTTAGCCTGTTTTAACTAATTCACGCTCTAATGCGCTGTCTTGTTTTCTCCAGTGTGCCACATTATAGAAACTCGTTATCTTTGAAAAGACCCGTAATACTTTTATGCATTATTCTTCCGCAAGATCCACTGGTCTACATGACACTGATATCATTTATTGCAGTGGGATAATGTTTTCTGACGATTATCAGCTGTTACACAATTGGCCATATAATTTTTGTTTTATCAGTACATACCTTTTACTTTTCATTTTAAAAAAAGTTTCAAGAATTTTGTACTTGGTATATGTCATCTTCTTTGTCCTATAGAAATAATTCTTGTTGATAAAACAATATTCTTTATATCCTCTCGCGTTTTATCCTCCGGTTTGTAAATATCTGACTCACTAATATTCTGATTTTAATTATTTAACCGGTAAAGTTAGCATTTGTTTTGAATTTTGATACTCCGAGTCTATCACCAATTTTAACTTAAAGTTTTATAAATGTATAAATTAAAAAAAAAAATGATTTATTCGTATTTTGTATCTGTTTACTTAATTAGTTTCTTTGACCCGAATCGTGTCGGTTCAACTGTGACGAGTGTTAGTCATATCCTTCCTTTGGTGCGACTACACTCCATTTTCGGCTTTTCATTTTGAGTAAAAAAACTTCTCGTTTCTAGTCTATAAGGCCTTCTTTACCAGACTAAATTAAAAGTATTTAACTTTTTCGTATATGTAATTCACATTTTATATATATATATATATATATATATATATATATATATATATATATATATATATATATATATATATATATATATATATATATATACTACTATATATATATATATATATATATATATATATATAAAATGTGAATTACATATACGAAAATGAGTTTTATTGAACGCTGTCGTTTTTTTTTCGCATACTTACATGTGAATAACATCTGCCTGCCACTAGTCATCCACTTGACTAACTCTTTGATAGGGAAGTCTTTTTCCCGCTTACTGGTGTAATGTGCATGGAAATTGTTCGTTAACATATCCTTAAAAATCGGTGTATTTTTTATATTGCTCAATTATTTCTGTCAGTTGATTTATATTAGTGTAAGCAACTGGAACTTCGAGATCAGAGTAAAGATATTTTAATTATTGTTCTTTGTTGATTATTCAAAAGGACATGAAAACATCTTTAAAGATGTACTGCTTGATAAACTGTCATTTGGTGTTGTAAATAAGCCAACAGTCAGGCGTCCTAAAACAGGAGCGCTGTTTTTCAACAATTGGCAACGGTTCTTTTCAATCCTTTTAAATGTATGAACGATTTCAGGGTTCTGTAAATTTTACCATTCTTATGGTTGAATTTAAAATGGCTACATCATATATTTAGCAACCATGTTCTGTTTTAATTCTAACTTCTTCAAATAAGTTATATCTATGTTTGACTGAATTATTGCAGTGGGACGTGCATAGTTAACGAGATCTTCACGTTGTACTGCAATTTGGCCGAAGTCAAATTTGTACATTTATCCGAATTAAATATAGCTGTCAGAGTTGATTCTACTTATCACGATGTTATCGTAATTGGAAGTAATTTGTAAGTTCAGAAACATCGCAGCATATCTTTTTTATGTCTGAAATCAACAAATTAATACTTTTATTTTGCATGCTATTTTCCATCTCAGCTAACTTTGGCCACAGTTTTATTTTGTCACAACTTTTAAATAAATAGGCGTTATCACGTGATACCGATATTTTTGTTCCCGCAGTAAACTCATGAACTAAATCTATTTACTTATTTGAGGGATATTGAATTCAATACTTTGTAACATTGTGCCATTATTTATATGTGAAAAAATTTAAGTTATTAATTTGTGTTCGCAGAGCGATTGTTTTCAGTCTGATTACACCAGAGAATAGTAATGTTATCAGCCAAAACTTGACTGATTTGAGGACCTTATTTCACAAACAAGCTTGTCCTTGCATCACGACTTTCATCATCATCATCATCATCATCATCATCATCATCATCATCATCATCATCAATCCCTTAACTTAAGAGGTCATTGGGGCACCACAGTTGACTTTGTAACAAATTCTCTCCATCTTTCCCTGTTCTCCACTGCCCTTTGTGAATCTCCAAATCCCATACCTGTTCACTCCTTAATGTTGTCTTCCCACCTCTTTTTCTGTCTGCCTCTTCTTCTGTACCCTCGCACTGTGCCTTGCAAGACTGTCTTTGCCAGTCCAGATGATCTTGGGACATGACCGTACCACTTCAGTTTGCGCTTTTTTACAGTGGTCAAGAGGTCTTCATAGGATCCGATGGCTCATTGGATCCTGTTGAGGACTTCTTCGTTGGTTACATGGTCAATGTATGAGATGCCCAAGATCTTGCGGTAACATCTCATTTCGAAGGTTTGAATCCTTCTTTGTAGATCTGATGTGAGCATCCATGTTTCACAAGCATACAGAAAGATAGATATGACAATCGAGCGCATCAGCCTTATTTTGGAACCAAAAGCAATGTTGGTATCTTTCCATATTGGTCTCAACCTTGATATTGCTGCTGTTGTCTGGGCAATCCTGCAAAGTAGTTCTGGTCACGACTTTAGGCTCCGCTAAATATAGTTTGAAGATCTTCATACCTTGAAACCACGTTTGATGAAAGTAGACCGGTTCAAGTGTGATTTAACATATTTCACTAAAAAATTTACAAACGTATGGCTCTGTTTGACTTAAGTGTTAGCCATTACATCAAGAAATACATTTCCACATAGTTTTAAGCTCTCCATGGATTTATACCAAATCTGATTTTGGACTTCATATGAAAAAGACCTACACCAACCTTTTATTATTTATTGTTTATCCTTATAAAATAGGGAAGATTTTGTGAATTTAAGATTTTGTTAACCCCGTTTGACTTTTGCTTTTTTAAGCAGAGGCATCATCAGGACACGTTGTGCGTGTATATATACTACTATCCTTTAGTCGACACAATTTGGTAACTTCGGGTGACATCATTGTTTAGTGAATATGCACGAGCCATCAATTGTAACCATAGTGTATATTCTGTGGGAGTCAGTTTGGAAGGAATGTTAAATGGCATGAAAAATGGGTGAAACAAAAGTAATTAAAACATATATTTTGTATCGAATGCTTCCTGTCGCACGAAGGTAAAATAATCGAAGTTCATGTATACGACCGACCATTGAGTGACTTGGCATAATGGTTTAGGTGTACGGAGGACGCGGAGGTATTTCGTATATGTGACGCATTAAATTTTGCTTGCTGTTATCAAATTGCAACATAACCAGAAGTCTGACACATGTAGCCTTTTGTTTCAGTGCCATCATTATCTTTACTTATTGCAGTCATTTCAGGAATAATGTACTTGTAAAATATTACAACGATATCAAAATCACTCTAAAATTGAAACATTACACTATTATTCCTTTTCTTGAATGATTGTATGTACATAAGAAAATTAATTCCAGGTTAGGAATAACTATTTAAATTGGCTATGTTTTAAGCTTTCATATTTAGTAATATAAATTCTCCGTAACGAACACGGATTTATTTTTAATCTACTGAAAAGACGTTTGTTGAATAAAAAGTAATTCTGGATACTTATTTATCATGAAACGTAGTCCTTCCAGAGATCGGATCACTAATTCATCTCCCATGAAATGTAATGTTAATATATTAAAACATTAAAAATAATTTGTGCATTAGACTGGTATACAAACCACACCTGCTTTTGTCAATGACAAAATCATCTTTTTCAGCCGTTCACAAAGGTCAGTGGTGGCACAGAGGTTAGTGTACTGGACTTGTGGGTATAGAGTGCAGGTTTGAATTCCATCATTGGATGAGCCCCAGTCGGCTACGATCGTGTTTCTCTCTGTCAAATCACTTAAATCCAATTGCCTCGGCAATAAATAACCTACTTGTGCTGATGTGCTGTGAAACCAAAACGAACCAATCAGCCATGAAAAGTAGGTCTTTCCACGGAATGTTTTAGAGCCTCGTGCTGAAAAACAGGTCTGCACCTAATAACATAGATTCACAGCAAAGGTTCATATAATATTTGGTCAGCATGAACGAAAAGGATATCAAAATAAAAGTGAATATTTTCTTGTCAACTACAGTACAGATTTTTAAGTTTGTGAAATTAATACTGGAATAAATTGAGCCCATTTGTTAGTCAAAAAGTGCATCTCGGAAGATTAAGTACTCAAATTTTCATTCATTTTACCTTCGGGCAACAGTAAGTTTCCAACACAAAATTTGTTTTTAATTTCTTTTGTTTCACCCATTCTTCATACCTTTTAACACTCCTTCCAAACTGACCTCGACAGAATATATCCTTTGGTTACAATGACGGCTCGTACTAAAGTAGGATTTTTCCTTTTATGTATAGAGGCGGGTTTGCAGTTTACATACAGTATTGCTAATGGTCTACTAGTGGGTGCCTGAATTGTGACGATCTTTATGGATATATTGTATATTGTTAAGTCAATGTTAATTATACATATTTCACGTCAGGTTACATCACGCCCTACGTAATGGAGTCCCTCCTTGGCACCACCGGTGGGTACCTGCTTATGACGATGCTAATGATGGCTCTGATGTCGACGGGTTCTGGGGAGATTATGTCCGTCTCCTCCATCATAATCTACGACTTTTATAAAATTTATATCAACCCATTCAGGTAATATTTGTAATCCATACGATGAAAATAATGACGTACAAGTCTTTAATTAAGTCACTGAAGAAAAAGAACGTTTCTATGCTGGTTTTCAAATCTATATCAAGTTCCTTGTAGTTATGATACATCCTCCATTCCTTACAGCTTACATAAAATTCAGTTTTATTGTTTGCAGCAGTCCCTTAAAGCACTAGAAGCACATGTTACTTTGCTTTCCTTTGTTATCAGAATGGCAGTTTCTGCTTTATTGACGTACGTGTGTACACTATGACGTCTGTAGTCCTATTTTGCACAGAAAAGTTGTTTTTATCAACGTAAGCATTATATAAGCTTGTTGCAAAAATAACACATATTGAAAAGTTCTAAAAACGATCAGAGAGACGGCTTACAGTTTGTTTTGCAAGGGTATTTCTCACAGCTGGCCTATTTGTACATCGAAACCCATGATTTTCACCTTACGCAGAATTTTGCATAGCGATTAGTCTGGGTTGTTAATAATAGCCTGAAAGGGAAGTCTTTGGACGACCTGGAAAGAGAATTCTCTAGATTTACCTGTGAACCAGTCAAACATCTACGAAAACACTAATGACAAAACAATCTTCGATAAAACAATATAATAGCGCTGATCAAAACTGATCCAGTCAAGAGAAGGGTGGGTGGGGGTGATGTAGTATTGTTCCGCGTTATATAATCATGATACGCGTCTGAAAAGTTTGATACATATTTCCTGAGAGGCAACCATGACATAAGCGTCAAATATTTAATTGTCTGTTCCGATCGAGAATTAGTAAACCTAAGCTCGTGCGAAAACTAATGAGTACAAACAAATGTGGTTTCCTGCCCACTAGCTTGCTTTAAACATTAAATATAGTTAAATATGGTACTGTGCCAGGTATCTTGCTTCGGCTCAACTGAGAATAAACCCGGTTATTGGTCAGCTCACGTCACATGACTACGATGAATTATCAAAGTGTGGCTTTTCCTAATTAGTACGCCACCAACATACAGACATGTTTTCGTCACTGTGAACATCGCTTAAGATAATCTTCATGGAATTCACAGAGGATTTAGTATGCATTTCTTACATTCAGATTTTGAAAAGACTTATTGCTTTGAGGAAAAAAGTGAAGAATTACTGATTTATAGTAAGAAATGAACAGCAAAAATGTTCTAAAAAAGATTTGCTTATAGAAAATGGCATGGGCGGGGCTTAGATCAAAGTTTGGAAAGGTTGATATTGTCATATTCATTAGATAGTGAATCGTGCCAAATATTCATGATAAATCGGCAACTGCAATTAATAACGTTCAATGTTCGTGTTTTCTTTTCTTTGTACTAGTATATTATTTCGAAGATGAAAAATAATTTCAGTAGCATGCGGTTTGATTGCTTAAACTAAGTTGTCGCGAGTAATTTATTATCACACGAATGTTGAAACAGTCTTGTACGCTAGCCTTGCTTTCACTCGCAAAATAAGCTTAAATCAAAATGTTAGTTGAATAGAATACCGTGTATAGCATCAAGAGAATCATCCTCTATCCAAAATATGTGCCATGATTATGACTATTGAAAACAAAACTTCGCAACGAGCAGGGTTACAAACAAAGTCTTCTGAGAAGTAGATTTGATGGCTAAAAATGGATTTAGTCAAAATGTCTCAAAAAGAGAGTTTCACTTGAAAAGTAAGTCCATAAATACTTTGTCACAGAGGTACACAAATTAAGTTCTTTATGTTTCTTTCATTTTTTTTTTAATTTGTGTTAAAATCCAGTGCTTTGGTTATAAGTTCCAATGCACCAACTTACGTTAGGCTCTAATGGGGACAAAACATATACAAAATAAGCCAGTTATGTTGCACTTTCTTAACATAGTTGCATTTGAATAAAACACATGGAAATTTTAGTGCAAGTGAAATTTCTGGAACCGGCCGAATCACATCGGTTTCCTTTATCATCTTACGCAAAAATCAAGAAGCTGAACTCAGTAAACATTTTATTTACTGTTTAGAATTTCATTGTGCTTTCTTTGTAATGCTAGCTGTTCAGTAAATCTCGGAAATATCAGAGCAATATATATATATATATATATATATATATATATATATATATATATATATATATATATATATATATATAGTGACTGTATTAAGATGCAAAAGAGTGTCATAAATAGCAGTGCATATCATATATTTTATCTTGTTACAATTAAACCATTATTCTATGAGTGAATTTTTTTATATTAATTTGGGGATATTTTTGGAAATATTTTAATTTAAAGAAATGTTTAAAAGTCACCATTTTTGCAAAATCTCCCCCTCCTTTCACCTGTCCTGCAACAAATATTTTTGTGGAAGTGAGATGCCTCCAAAATGTTTAAAATAATACATCTAATCTCTCAATAAATGTATCTGAAGAAAGTGTGTCATTTGTGTGCACCTATGGTCCAATATAAGAGGTTCTGAGATCCACGGCCCCTTCCGGAAATATCAATCTTCATATATATTAGTGGCCTTAACATTGCTATTTGGAATCACAAAGTGTGTCATAAATCTATTTGTATGCTGAGTTCCAATTTTCAGAAGATATTTACATTAATGAGGACAGTGAATTCAAGAATTTGATGCATTCAGAGCCAACATTTAGTCAATAGTCTCTGTGTTATCTTGAATACACAAATCAAATACTATTCTTTCATAATTTTTGCTACGACAATCAAAGCATTACTCCAGTTATGGTGTCATGACTTGAAATAAATTGCCATGGTTACATCAAACTGGCATAACAGAATCAATCCCATGTGTTCTATTCACACTAACCAGGTACCCAAATGGTGAAGAAATATATTACGTTAACAATTATGCAATCAAGTTTTATTTGCATTCAAGTGAAGTTTCAAATAAATTCCAAGTTATACAATCTTGACTCATGTGAATGTGTGTAGTAGGTTCATTGGTAAGAAAGAAGTCTCAGACTGATGCTCGTGTCGAGTAAAATGGAATAGCTATATTTTTCAACATTGCTTTCTTTACAATATACACCGAATAATTGATTTACGTAATTATTTCTATGATTATAAAATAATTAGACTTGAATGCTTCTCGGATGCTTCATTATCAAAACAATGTATTCACCATGGATTGTTTCCCTTTATGCTTTCCAAGGTATTACTACACTAATTAAGTTCCTCTTTTATTTTCTTCAGTATTCTATATTGTTCATGATATCCAGTGCATTAATTATAAGTTTTGATTCACCAAGACTAATTTTTTCATGTTAAACACTAACCTGGAAATAACATATACAAAATCATCACAGATTCTATTCCATTTTCTAAAATATAGTTGCATTTTCAATGAAACGACTGGACATTATAAGTTGCAAGTGACTTTTCCAGAACCGACTGAATCACACCAGTTTGCATTTTTCCTTCTACGCAAAATCCAAGACGCTGAACATAACAAATATTTTATTTTCTGTTTGTACTTAAAAAATTCACGTGAAATATCCTGAAAGGAAGCTTCAAAATAAAATTCTCAAGACAATTGCTCATTGCATAGTCCAGTGGACGAGAGCTTAATTTAAAATGTACAAGAATGAAAAAATATGATGATATGAGCAACGTTCAAGAGCTTTAAATTTAAGGAGCCTGTCGCACTACATAGTTTAATAGTTGATATGTTCGATAACTTCTGCTCCTTTCACAAGACCATTTTCTTGCATCTCAATACTGTCTCTTGTACAAAAGTTTTCTCTCATTTGTGCTCTGGGACACATAAAGCCCCCCTCTCTCTCTCTCTCTCTCTCTCTCTCTCTCTCTCTCTCGTTACATTTCCGCATGTGCAGAATACTATTGTTGTGTATTTCTCTTGGCAAGCTATTCATAGATTATAACATTACTGCTTCCAGAAAAACCAAATCCCCAACCTGCTGCACCTTGTGTGGCGAAGAAAAGGTGTCAGATGAAAGCCACGACGGTCCAATTTGCAGATGCCCAACATCTGAGAACTGCACGAGCTGCATAGAAGACATTGAGTTACTTGATCGTGGCAAAGCGACACTTACACTTCAGTATTCCTGTCAGGTGCACGGTAAATACCGCCATTATGAGGACCTTCTAATGCAGCGAAAGGCTTGGTGTATGATTTGGTTGTTGATTCTGATTGTACCATATGGATTGTTGATTTCTGAGACAGGGGTGAATTTGAACTGGGGATTGTACGTCGGATCAACTATGTTCAGCCCTTTTCTTCCACCTATTTTCCTCACCATGGCATGGGCACGTGCAACTTCCGCTGGTGTTATCTCCGGTACATATATTTGCGTATATGATAGACTTTCTGTGTTCTAGTCAATAACGACTGACGTTTGAAATAACAGTCCTCTTGTATGCAAGAAATGTAATATCTGACTGAGAATAATTTAAGTACTACTTGCTTTTCTAAGGTGCCACATTGAGTAGAATTGTGAAAGTTATATCTTTACTAAAATATTCTAAAATTCAGAATGCTGCCTTTATTGTTCCAAATGTTCACATCGGCATTAGAATGCTTGCTATATGTAATATATTTACATCAGCTTTTGTCTGTAGTTGTATGACTGAATTTCAATCTCTGTTTTGTTATCCTTTGGTGTATTTTTGGTGTATTGCAACTATTTTCATATTTTCAGGTGGAGTAATAGGACTCGCGTGTACAATCATAGGCAATTTGGCCACGGGATCAACCTACGAAGGCGGGCTGGGGGATTTCTTTACTAATACAGCACGTGAATATAGTTTACTGGTCGGACTCTGTGCTGGGATTACAGTTAGCGGAGTAGTGTGCTTGATTGTGTCCCTTTGTACACACAAAATAAAGTGCAAGAAAGATGCTGACAGAGAGTGGGAGAAGACCATGAGTATCGACAATTCATTGAATCCTTACAGCGCCCTCTATCGACAGGAAATAGAAGAGATTGATGCAGACACAGTTCACATCACGACAAAAACGATGACAAGAATCTTTCGGAAGTCAAAGACGTATGCTATAATAGCAATCATCCTATGCATTATTATATTCCTGGTAATATTTCCTGCCGTTGCTTTAAGTTTTGAAGTATTGAGTTATGAGCAGTTTAAAGCCTGGCTTTCCGTGTTCCAAATATGGAATATGGCAGCGACTGTGTTGGTTGTCATTTTACCTCCAATTGAGGAAGGGATTCAAATTGTAAGACAAGTCAAACAAAAAAAGAAGAGGGGCAAGATGTCGAAGAGAATGGTAACAAGTCGATCGGAGCTAAATTCAATTCTTTGAGATCACATGGTAAAAATGCCTGTAAAATGCTAACAGTGCTTTTTTTAAAGGCACTATTGGTTTTCCATGATTATCCTCTGGAATTATAATTGTATCGAAAATTGATGATTCTAAGATTCTATATCATAATGAACTCTCAGATATAATGAATCAATGGCATCGGTCTGAATCTTTGCCATGAAAGAAATTGTTCTTCGGTCATCTGTATTTATGCAGACGGTTCCCTTCCTATCTCAATCGAACACTAAATTCGTATATATTCATCTGCTTCCTGAACTATTCAAGCACTATATCTTGGACTTGAAACCAGAAATATGATACTAATGTTTTGCAATCAGTTTATGTATTCTTTGAATTCACTTCTAAACTGGAAATACTGCATAGGTTTAAGCAAGTGTGAAGATATGGGATGTCGAACATGTGTCTAACTAAGAGATGTAGATGGCAAAGTAATAGATTTTTATTTTATGCCTGTATCATTGTATGCTTGTATCATTGTATGCCTGCAACAAAATGTTTGGAAATATATCACTTCCAAGTCCCAGTAAACTTTAAAACGTGTAGACAAACAAATGGAAAAGATACAACACTAAGCAGACGATTAACAATGGCTTTGATATAACAAAAATAACTTGTGTCGGCAAATGCATGGGAGAGAGATATATCACCTTCCTCTAGTACAGAATGTTCGGATAATAAAGCGTGTCGTCTTTGGAATGGTCATGTAAATGTGTTGGTATTTCCAAATCTATCTCTAACATCACCCTGTGTCACTAGCATGAGCGCTGTTTAAGAAACTTTTTTTGTTCCTCTCTCGTCAAAGAAAGCGTTTTGCCGGCATCTATTAACTCATTGTCTGGTGAGGAAATTAAATTTCCCAAATAATGGTGTTTTTGTACCGTCACAGAAAATATATTGCAGTTCATCTTGAATACATCATATCGGTTCGTCAAATAGGCACCAAATGTGCTGTATGATATTTCGGTTAGAGCGTCCGCCTCGGATGAGAGAGGTTGCGGGTTCGAACCCAGGCCGAGTGATACAAAAGACTCGTAAAAATGCTACTTGCAGCTGCCTCGCTTGGCGCTCAGCACTAACAGGTTCTTGTTAGGACTGGTCGGCCTGGTGTTAGAATAATGTGACTGGGTGAGACATCATGCAACATGTCTGCGGCATGATACCCCAGTGCTAGACATGACTATAAACTGCCACACTGCAGACATCGTAGCGACATGACTGAAAAGTTGTTAAAGCTGCGTTAAAAATCCAACACACACACACACACACACACACACACACACACACACACACACACACACACACACACACACACACACACACACACTGTATGATATTTCAAATACTCATCCGGGGCCCTTGATAATTTAATCAGGTTAGGGATCGCGTTGGAGCGAGCACGGCGAAAACAATGTAAATAATACAAGAATGGTAGAAAGCCATTGCATAATGTCAGCTAAGAACAATTCGATTCTTTCACGTTAACGCAAGTATAAAAAACAATGAAAAAGCCAACGATGTCATTGACGCTGTTGAGGAAAATCCAACGATTTTATCGACTGCTGAAGAGCCGTGCTCACTCCAACGCGATCCCTAACCTGCTAATCTATTAAGGGCTTCGGATACGTATACGTAGAGGCGTTGAGCCTCCAAAAAGACACAGAAGGCAATAAAATAATATCCAGGGCCGACGAGATCGGTATTTCCGATCCTGATAAAGTAAACAAAATTGTCGAATAAACAATTAGATAAATGAATATTATTATAAGTATAACATGACACCTGGTCATGACTGATGATCTGTGCCACCTCTAGCATTTGTTACGTATATGTAATTAAATTGCTTGTGTGTTAGTTTTAAAATTCTTTTTTATTTTATTTTTGTTTCATTACATTTTATTGTAATGATTATTGAAAGGATTCGAAATTCTTTTTCAGTAATTCGATATTTTCTTTTAGTAAATGTTGTTTATTTAAGACGTAAAACGTGTTACATGAGAATTATTTTTAATTAACCTAGTTCGTCTTAGGTTGGGAAGTTCGTAAACAGGCAGTTAAAATGATTGGTCAGTATCAGGCCCATATTTTGATTGCGTGATCACTATGTGTAAACAACGTTTCTTTATTATTGGTTCTTAAGTGGAGCTACACTGGAGTACGTGATAGATCTCTTGTAGTAAGAGACCACATGACCCATCTCGCGAGACTTGAAATGATGTTTAGGGCTTTAAATACGCATTCTTAATATTTTTCTGTCAGAGTCGTTTTAACATCTTGAAGGAACAAGGTGTCTTTTTTTAATTATTGCCAGATTGTTTGTTTTTCATCTGTTTTTTGGATTTAATAATTTATTCTCCTGGAAACTCAACAAGTTGACTTTCGTATAAAAAATTCTGAAAGATATTCATGGTAAATTTATTCTGGAATTATTCGGAAACAAAAACTGTGATTCAATTGAGGAGTTGTTGATATTCGTATATGGACCACATCTGACGTCATCGCCTTCTATATTTGTATGTCGTCGAGATTCGAACCTGGATTTTAATAGAACTATTTGGTGAGAGGACTTGTGTTTTTCATTCTTAGTATTAAATTTTGGATTATATTCACAAACCGTAAGTCCTATTTACCAATTTTTGCATTGTTTTCTAGGGAAATAAATTATTTTGTTAAAATATACAAAGCTTGTTGACTTCACTCTTTTCTTCTGTTACATTTGTACGAGCCTACACGTAACAGGAGAAAATTGGGTCGCTCGTCCTTGGGATATAAGAATTTTGGTTAAATATTTCAGAAAATTGTTTTTTGAAATTTAAATTCCCCTAGTTTCTAAATCCCAAGTACTATTTTACATTTTTATTTGAAATCTTAAGTGAAAACAACAGGTTTTCATTCACAATATCATCAAAAGTAGACAATTTTTTGAATTTTACTGAGGAGTGTTTGAAAATTTTGAAAATGGAAGTCCAGCTAAAAAAGTTGGAATTAGAGATAAGACAGGTTCAATATCAGATAGAAAAGATGCAAATAGATAAGGAAGAAAGAGATAAAGATAAACAAAGACAGTTACAGAAAGAACAAATGGAGTTAAAATTTAAAGAAAGAAGGGAAGAAATGCTAAGGCAATTTGAAGAAAGAGAAAGAGAGAGACAGATGCAAAGAGAGAAGAATGAAAAGGACTTTCAAATTAGAATGAAAGAATTAGAGCTGGAATAAGGAAAACACTCCCCCACTTTTGATGTTATAAGAAATATCAAGCTAGTGCCCCCTTTAAGAGAAAAAGAAGTAGACAAATATTTTCCTCGTTTTGAAAAAGTTGCTGAAAGTTTCAAGTGGCCAAGAGAATACTGGACTCTATTATTGCAGTGTGTACTTACTGGTAGAGCTAGTGATATTTATTTTTCACTGTCACTAGAACAAAGTTCTGACTATGATTTGGTTAAGGACTGTATTTTGAAGGGTTATGCGTTGGTCCCTGAGGCTTATCGGCAAAAATTGGGGAATTCTAGAAAATCCACTGACAAGACTTATGTCGAATTTGCATGGGAAAAAGCACAACAATTTGATAAGTGGTGCTCTTCTAGAAAGGTCAACAAAGATTACGAAAGTCTCAGACAACTCATATTACTTGAAGAGTTCAGGAACTGTGTCCGTGGTGACATTGGAATGTATCTTGACGAGCATGAGATCGAAACCTTGGAAAATGCTGCTCGTGCTGCTGATAACTATTACTTAACTCATAAAGTTCTTGTTGTAAGCAAAACTTTCACTCAGCAGTCTACTGGTAGAAAGGTATTTCAGCCTAATACGACTCTTCCCAAAATTCAATCTGGCACAACTTCTAAAAATCAAGCTTCTGATAAACTTGATTCAAAATCCTTGTCTCTGCCTACGTGTACCTATTGCAAGAAAAAAGGACACGTCATTTCTGATTGCTTTAAATTGAAATATAGGCATCAGAATCAAGATAGACCTATCCCAAATACTCTTATTTCTAAGAGGTCAAGGTCACGGTCATGTATTGAAAGCAATACATTTGTTGGGTCTAATAAACCCCAGTCTGATTTTATTATGGAGAATTATGAACCATTCATGTCGAAGGGTTCTATATCACTCTTGGGTAATTTGGACAATCCTATCCCTATTAAAATTTTAAGGGATACAGGAGCTTCTCAGAGTCTTTTAGTGTCAGGTATTTTGCCTTCTTCTGAGAGGTCCTGTTCTAATGAGAGTGTTCTCATTCAGGGAGTAGAGTGCAGCTTTGTTAATGTTCCTCTCCATTCTGTAAATTTGTCATCAGACTTAGTTTCAGGACATGTGACAGTCGGTATAGTGTCTACTTTACCCGTTGAGGGCATTCATTTGTTGCTAGGCAACGACCTAGCTGGAGACAAGGTTGTGGTTAATCCACTTGTAACTGACAAGCCTTCTTTGGATCAGAAAGTTGATCCTATTGAAAAAGAATACCCTGAGTTATACCCAGCTTGTGCAGTTACCGGAGCTATGTCAAAGAAAGCTCTTGAGAATGATTTTGATAAGGAAAATATTCCTTTAGCTGACACATGTATTGGTCAGTCTTTTGATGAGGTCACCTCCACTCCTTATTTGGATCAATCAAAAGATATTGATCACAGTGATCCTCTTTTAGCTACTCATTCTCGTTTATCTAATCAGGGTGATAAACGACAATCACTTGTCGTCGAACAGGAGAAAGATCCTGAGATCTCCTGTTTGTTTCAGAGGGCCATTAGTGAAACTGAAGTCACTGAAGTACCTGTCTGTTATTTCATTAAAAATGGAATTCTTATGAGAAAATGGAGACCTCCTGAGGTACCTGCTAATGACGAATGGTCAGTGAACTATCAGATTGTAGTTCCAAAATCTTACAGACAGGAAATACTTAGTTTGGCCCATGAAACTCCTCCCCCTGGTCATTTAGGGATAAATAAAACTTATAACAAGATCTTGACTCACTTTTATTGGAAAAAATCAAAAGTGATGTTTGTAAATTGTGTAGATCTTGTCATACTTGTCAAATTGTAGGAAAACCCAATCAGAAGATACCTAAGGCTCATCTGCAACCAATTCCTACATTTGACGAACCATTTAGCAGAATTATGGTAGATTGTGTTGGTCCCTTACCTAAGACCAAGTCAGGCGACCAATATTTGTTGACCATTATGTGTGCGTCAACAAAATTCCTAGAGGCAATTCCTTTGAGGAATAATATAGTAAAAACTTTGATAAAGTTTTCACTCAATTTGGCCTTCCCAAATTTGTTCAATTAGGTCAAAGGTCAAATTTCATGTCTGGAATTTTCCAGCTTGTTATGCGTGAATTTGGCACTCTGCAGTTGAAGTCAAAAGTGAAACTATGGTTTCACAAAACTTTACTTGAGAGAATATTTGAGTCTTGTAATAGAGTTCATTCTCTCTTGCTCATTCTTCAGAATTTTCTTCAATTTAGATTTTACGGCCCTTACAAAGTAAAGAAGAAAATGAATGACTTAAATTATAATTATAGTACTCTGGTCTAAATAAATTAATGGAGTACTATTATATTGAAAGAGATAGCCAAGTAAATTATTACAATTCAATTAGTTGTACCTGTCCCACCAACTGAGGATTTAAGTGAAGAAATTCAATTGGACACCGTTGATCTTGGAGCAACAAATATTCGGAATTCGGAAATTATGAAAGATCTAGACCGAAAACTTTTACATTTGCAACAACAAGAAAGAAATGAACTTAAACAGTTATTATTCGAATATGAGCACTTGTTTCCGGATATTCCTACGAGGACAAACAAAATTTTTCATGATGTTGAAATTGCAGATTCAAAACCTGTGAAACAACACCCATACAGGATGAACCCTCTCAAACAGGAATACTTGAAAAAGGAAATTCAGTATTTGTTGGAGAACTATTTCATAGAGCCCAGTAAAAGGGATTGGAGTTCACCATGCATACTTGTTCCGAAACCGGATAAAACTTTCCGTATGTGCACTGATTGTAGGAAGGTGAAGAGCGTGATAAAATCAGATTCATTTCCATTACCAAGGATCGATGATTGTATTGATAAAATTGGAATGCCAAGTACGTCACCAAATTTGACCTTCTGGAAGGATTTTGGCAAATTCCACTTACGGAAAGAGCGAAAGAAACTTCGGCGTTTGTGACTCCAGATGGACTCTATCAATAGAAAGTAATGCCGTTCGGGATGAAGGGTTCCCTAAGTACGTTTCAACGCTTGATGAATATGATTACTTCCGGTCTAGATAATTGTGATGCTTATATTGATGATGTCATCATCTACAATGACACCTGGAAAGGACATCTAGCCACGATTCGGAAATTCTTTGAAAGACTCACTGATGCTAATTTGACAATCAATTTATCTAAAAGTGAGTTCTGTCATGCTTGTGTGACTTTTCTAGGACATATTGTCGGACATGGTCAAGTTAAACCTATTGATGCTAAGGTGAAGGCTATCTCTGATTTTCCTGTGCCTGTCAGTAAAAAGCAATTAATGCAATTTTTGGGTATGGCCGGATACTATCGAAAGTTTTGTTCCAATTTTTCTAATATTGCTGAACCTCTGACAAATTTGTTAAGTAAGAGAAACAAGTTTCTGTGGACCGAAAAATGTCAGGAAACTTTTGATAGATTAAAAGCCATACTCAAAGGTGCGCCGGTTTTAACAGCTCCAAATTTCAATCAGTCTTTTAAATTATCTGTTGATGCAAGTGATGTTGGGGTTGGAGCAGTATTGATTCAAGAAGACAGAAATGGTATTGATCACCCAGTGTGCTATTCCTCTAAGAAATTAAATAAGCACCAAAGAAATTACTCAACAATCGAGAAGGAATGTTTGGCTTTAATATTGGTATTACAACATTTTGAAGTTTACATTAGCTCGGCTCCTTCTCCGATTGTTGTGTATAGTGATCACAACCCCCTTACTTTCATCGACAAGATGAAAAATAAAAATCAAAGATTATTAAGATGGAGTTTGTTTTTGCAAGAGTATAATCTCAACATCAGGCACATCAAAGGAAAAGACAATTTGATTGCAGATGCCCTTTCCCGTGTATAGAAATATCATTTCATATACACTTTATATAATTCATAAGAATTTTCTTATGTAATTTTGTTTACCTCATGTATAATTTACATATGGTAAAAAGAAAGCTTTATTATATAAATCTTTCTTTTTTCTTTATGGGGGGAAGTGTTACGTATATGTAATTAAACTGCTTGTGTGTTAGTTTTAAAAAAAAAAATTATTTTATTTTTGTTTCATTACATTTTATTGTAATGATTATTGAAAGGATTCGAAATTCTTTTTCAGTAATTCGATATTTTCTTTTAGTAAATGTTGTTTATTTAAGACGTAAAACGTGTTACATGAGAATTATTTTTAGTTAACCTAGTTCGTCTTAGGTTGGGAAGTTCGTAAACAGGCAGTTAAAATGATTGGCCAGTATCAGGGCCATATTTTGATTGCGTGATCACTATGTGTAAACAACGTTTCTTTATTATTGGTTCTTAAGTGGAGCTACACTGGAGTACGTGATAGATCTCTTGTAGTAAGAGACCACATGACCCATCTCGCGAGACTTGAAATGATGTTTAGGGCTTTAAATACGCATTCTTAATATTTTTCTGTCAGAGTCGTTTTAACATCTTGAAGAAACAAGGTGTCTTTTTTTAATTATTGCCAGATTGTTTGTTTTTCATCTGTTTTTTGGATTTAATAATTTATTCTCCTCGAAACTCAACAAGTTGACTTTCGTATAAAAAATTCTGAAAGATATTCATGGAAATTTATTCTGGAATTATTCGGAAACAAAAACTGTGATTCAATTGAGGAGTTGTTGATATTCGTATATGGACCACATCTGACGTCATCGCCTTCCATATTTGTATGTCGTCGAGATTCGAACCTGGAATCTAATAAAACTATTTAGTGATAGGACTTGTGTTTTTCATTCTTAGGATTAAATTTTGGATGCGGTATGCTGACCAGGGTTGAGGTGAAGCAGGCAATGTTTATAGTATCTTTACTAGACACTCCCTCATGTTCTGTGATCCTAAGGAACTGCTCAGTCACCCACGAGGTTGCAGAGCTCCACTGTAGCTACAGCTCCCAGTGTATCCACACCTTCTGCTTAGCTGCTCGCCAATCACGACAAGACTTAAAGATATCTGGTGGAAGACGGGGAGTAATGTCTTGTCTTGCGCGTCAGTTGGATTTAAGTTAGGGAAATCTGCGCAGAGTTGCCCACACTCTCTCGTTTAGGTCTGTATGAATCCAGCGGCAATACAATGTCGAGACTCCTGGAGACAAGTCCGTATGGAGCGCTTGACCTTCGGTTCCTACTGTATCTGTGCTGATGCCCTGTGTGATATTCACATCTCTTGCCATTTGCCTTCACAGCTGTTAATGACCATATCTGATCACTTCCTGATCTACCAGAAAGGAATTTACAGAGTGTGCCCGGTGTAGCTACTCGCTCTAGGCCACCAGTTACAGGTAGTATCTTGACTGTTGTTTTTCTTAAACTGTTTTCCGATGCGACAGAGCACTGATCTACCATTCTAATATCGCACCGGGGGTGCTAGCTACCTGAACCGAGTTGACGTGTTTTCTCTCCCGCAGACATGATTATGACCCACGATGTCATACATAGGTTTTAGCGGCGACATATTGCTGGATCTGTGAAGGAACTTTCAACGGTAAAAACATTGCAATTACTGCCACATCTCTGGCGCTACCATAGGATCGCGGAAGTTGATGAAATCTACAGTTGCTAATTTGTCGCAGTAAAACAAAAATTCCAGTTGTGCTTTATAACTTATGTGGGTAGGATAGTCACATAAGCATACAACGATTCGCACCGGTATCGGATGCACAAATAAGTGTCTTTCCCAAAACCACAGAAGCATACATGACGTTTTAGTTGGGTTATCTGTAGTTCGTTCATTCGCTGCAGTTTCTCAATTTTAACCTGTTGTAAGCTCGTCAACAATCGATCGTTTTACAATCATTCGTCGATACAGTGGCGCTTTCCCTGATGAACTTGACAAGTTCAGATTGCTCACCCGCAAAGGCGTGTCAATACCTGATAATAGCTGCAAAGGAACTACCCGCACGAGTATATGAGCGACTAGAAAATGTTTGTCGAAACTCATTTGCCACCGATTGAGGCCCACCTGGGGCCTTCCATTCCTCCTTGTCCCTAGAGGGCATTTCAGCAAACGACTACGCGCATTACTTCTGATCACCGGGAATGGTATGTGATTCACTGTTGTCGAAAGTCTGCGCCGGGTTTTAACTGCTCACTAACATCGATCAACATTTGTCCTTCGAACTTAATATCTGAGTCTGGATATCTATGATGAGTCACCATTGTGCTCGCGCAAACAACCCACACATGGACGGATGCGACCCAGCCCTCTCAAGGAGTCGCATCATGTATCTTGACGCAAAAAGCGGGTACAGAGGGTAATGATTCAAACGACGCCCATAGGTGAATTTTTGTGGATCGATCCCTTGTACATGGTCATAAAACAAAATATATACGACTACGACAGTAATAGTGACGTCGAGTACTTATTAGAAATCGACCTCAAATACCCAAATGAGCGGCACCAGTGATTATCCGCTGGCCCCGGAAGCGTGTTTGTGCCTAGTGAGTAGTTGTTCCCGTACCAGTGTAGGGTCGTGAACGATTTCGGAATGCACCCTGATGATTCTGATTCTGTGTGGTCCATGCAGTTGTATATGCGGTTGGGGATGAGTGTGTGTAAAGTCCACGAGGTGCTACTATTCCACCAACTCGCGTGGATGGCCTATTACATTCAGGACTTCTTCAAACTTATAAACAAAGTTAGGGTAAAATGAACTTTCAATGTTGTCAATGAAAGTGATCAAGACAAATTTCACTGGCTCATTCGCATTCGATTCACGCATGATATCTGAAGATGGACTCGTTGCCGTACACGATCGCGCATTAATAATTGGTTCTGCAGGATACGGGAAAACTCAACTGTTGCTTAATCTGAGTATGCGATGGTTAATCTGGGATCGGTGTACGTGATTGCAGCATTTGAAAATGATCATCTGTGTTACAATATACTCAGGGACTCGCATTCGTTTCACATAAATGCATCTCAAGCGAATATGTAAAGCAATTTAACAACAACGCGGTGTATATAGTGACGAAAACTGCCAGCGATGCACTGCTGATAGATGCCTCAAAGCGGCCCGCGAACACTTGGAACATCTCCACCATTCCATAGATAACGGCAAACGTGTCCTAATCAGAAAGTTGGAAAACATTTAGGGGAAATAACAAAGTTACTGAACGTTTGGACATAAACCAACGCCTTCCTCACACATGCCCTAAAGGTGACACATACAGAACAATTAATATTTTTACATGTGGGCACTGAGAAGAAAAACACAGATAAAGAACAAGGTCTAAACAAAAGAAAATGAACACCATAAATAGCAATAACTGCATGTTGTAGGAAGGGATCCATCTATTTTGCAATCGTTCCTTTACGTTTACAAGAACTATTTTCTTAAGCGCAGTGATTCAGTATTATATCGGTAATACGGTATTTACTAACAAGGAAAAGTCCTACAGTCTGCAGAGAAAATCGAGTATCATACTTTAATGCACTGTTTTAGTCGAAAACTCCATCTTTATGTTAACTGCTGTCTCATACAGTTCCAGAAATGACACAGACTGTGTGAAGTATAAAATAATCATTGGCAGAGTGTAGCAATAAACTTCTAAGAATAAAATACAGAATCATGAGTAGAAGATATCTTGAAAAAAGTCAATTTTTGCAAGTTAAGTGAAAGAAAAATTATATTTTCCACCGCACATGGTGTACTTATTCTATTTAGTTCTCTTATATTTCTTCGAATCAGGCTTTGATATAGGAGGGATTAATAGTCGCTTATGAACTTTTCGAAAACAAGTTTGTCCAGTATCAGTATACCATGTGATAAACAATCTGATTAACTAAAAGACTCTGAAAATATAAACTTATGTAAACAAAACATAGAGTTTGTTTTGTTTTCGATCCGTGAATATTCCTCCTCCATTAAAGTAATTTTTTGTGCAAAATCCTCCATTTATTGCATTTTGATCAAAGTGGTCATGATTATTCCTTTATTACCATAATCAGCACCGATGGATGTAATTGTTGAGCTTTATTTTCTATTTTTTAGTTTATCGAGCAAGGAGACCTTTCGAAACCAATCATCTGTTACGTCGACAAACTTAAGTCCATTTAACATCCTCTTGTAAGAAATACCAATATGAGCTAATTTATATGTAAACTAATAAAATGTAAATAAATATTAATGACCAACAGGAAAAGGCGTGTCAATAGCTGATAATAGCTGCAGAGTCCACAAAATTTGGTATAATGACGACCACTTAAACCTGGTGAAATACACATTTGAAAACTTTATTCATCACGCCATGACACGCCATGCATATTATCTGCTAAATGATTCCCATGATGCCACTACTATGTCTCTTATCTCCAGACGTCACGATATAAATTTATGTACTGTAGGCTGAAGCCAACCACAAACTCTATAATGCTTATATTAAATTTACAGGTATCACAAAGTTAATATTGAAATCTCGAGAACTCATACTTGAGCCTGACCTCGTAAAAAAGGGAGGATCTTTTGTTTTGAAGACAGCACGTACCGATTTGAATTGTCATTACCATAGTGCGTACACTTTGCAACAAATGAACATAAATGAAAAAGTCCTACACTTAAATCTTCTTCTTCTTCAAATAATGTGCTGGGTTCCTCTGGAACATATTCGCACATGGTGTGAACTATGTAGATGTGGTGGAAGGTCCAAGTGCAGCTAAAACAGGTTGAAACATCCCTGGTCTGAAGCTAAGCAATCCCCATGCCAACCTCTGCTCTGAAAGCATTGATGGAATCGGCGTTCACTAGGGTGGCTGGTCAGGAGTTCCACAGGCGGATTCCTGATGGGAAGAATGAGTCTTTGTATCCGTTGACTCTGGTGAAGGGGACGATAAATCTGCATAAATGGTCTCTAGTGTAGGATTCTGTCTGTTGGGGGTATGGTGCTGCTGGGATGTCAACTAGCTGGTGTACAATCCGGTACATCATAACAGATTTTGCTTGTTGGCGTCAAGCTTAAAGCTCTTCTCATCCCAAATGTTGATGCATGGTGGAGACACTACTGGTCTTTCGATAATCATCAATATTAAACCTTGGTGCCCTTCGCTGTGCTGTTTCAAGTTTGGCAATGTTTGTTTTAGTAGATGGGTCCCAAACGGTCGACGCATACTCCAACTGTGTGCGTACAAAGGATTTATAGCATGTAGCCTTTACTTCTTCGGGGCATGTAGACAGATTTCTACGAGAAAACGCTATGGTGTTGTTTGCCTTCCTTGTAACAGAGTCAATGTGACTGTTCCATGATAAGGTGCTATCGATGGTGACTCCAAATATTTGGCCTTGGATGTCGTCAGGATGGCTGAGACAATCGGTTTCTTGTTGGTGACTCGGATGACCTCACATTTGTCAGGATTGAACTCCATTTGCCAGCCTTTTTCCCATCGTTGTAGCCTGTCTAGATCTGCTTGTAACAGTTCTGCATCCTGATCATTGATGTAGATCAAGAACTGCAGAGGACCCATGACCTTTCCTTAGGGTACTCCTGAAGTGAAGGGGGCTGATGAAGATTGCTGGCCCTCTAGCACAACCTGTTACTTTCTTCCATCTAAAGTGTTGTTTATCCATTCAAAGGTCTTGCCCCAGACACCATAGTGATGAAGCTTGGCTGCAAGGTGCTTATCTGTTTGTTGTTAAGATCGGCTGCTATATCCTGGATTGTGATTATAAGCTGGCTTTCACATGATCTCTTCTTGCTGAAGCCATGTTATCTTTCATATAAGACGTTGTTACTTTCGAAGAACTGCATCAGGTGACTATGGATGATGTGCCCCATGACTTTGCAGTAAACTGATGTCACTGAACTGGCCTGTAGTTCGAAGCTTTACTTTTGTAGCCCTTCTTGAACAATGGGCTGACGAATGTTCCATTCCAGTCGTCTGGAGTCAGGCCCTGCTCTAATGATGCTTGGAATAGGAAAGTTAGGACTGGAAATATTGAAGGTGCCATCTCCTTCAAGAATCTTGATGAAATCTGGTCAGGTCTAGTCGCTTTATGTGGGCTTATGTTTTGGAGGAGCTTAAGTACTTCTTTCTCATTAATCTAGATGGGTGGGGAAGTCGGAGTGTTGCTAGTACCGAGATCAGGCATGTTTGTTTTGTCTTCAGTAGTGAAGACTGATAAGAACTGGGCGTTCAGGATTTCTGACTTGCGAAATGCACTGTAATGGCTTGTGCCATCCTTCATCAGAGGGGAGACTCCGGAACTATCACATTTTGTACTTTTCACGAAAGAGCATAATTTCTTGCTGGTGTTTGTGTCGCTGATCATATCGCTGACATACTCAATGTAAGCATTCCGGCAGACTGTTTGAGTAATTTTTGGTATATGCCGGTATTTATTCCAGTCCTTCGTATGGTTTGTCTGTCTTGCTCTCTTATATGCCTTTCTCTTTCTCCTGGAGAGTCAACGTACCTGAAGGTTATACCATGGTTGGCTGAATCTACAAGATGTCATCTTCGAGGGGACATAGGTAGTAGATCTCTCCCCCATATTTCAAAAACATTCAGCTTAAGAAAATATGAAATATGGCGATTTACATTTTTTTCAAAAGTATGCATTTTTTCTGCCAAAATGTGAATTGCATATCGATCACGTTTCTTGACTATCTACAAAAGTATCAGTGATCGCTATGACCTACTTTTGCTTTAGTAGTACTCACCGAGGACAACGTACCATTTTGCAATTGATCAGTGCTACTTGAAATTTCGCCTCAATTGAGAACGCTGGTGTGTTTGATTGGTTGGCTTAAAAGATTAATTATTTGAAGTAAATTATTGTTTTTTCTCTGTAGATCATGTCTGTTGCTTTAAAACCGTTGTTTTATTCCCCCCCCCCCCCGCCTCCTTTATCTTCGCATCCTGGCAAAACGGAAAAGTGATATGATATCATCAATAAAACAGATTCTGGTCGCTTACACTGCTCATTATGCATCGTTGATGCAGGATGCCCTATTCTACTACTATAGCATCCACCTGTCTAATATATAATAATTATAAAAAAATAAAATACACAAGTGAGGTCCAAAGGTTACTTTTTGGATAGCTATATTCAAACAAAGCTTAAAATATTATCCACTTGACTCGAGAAGTCAATGGCAGGTTATAGCAAAAGAAGTTTATGCACTCCAGCCCCAAATTTATTCCTGCATTTGTTCACGTCCGAGGGTCATTTTTGACACCAAGTGATGCTCATAGTGCAAATACAAGCCATTTTCCAAGGTGATAATTCTGAAAAAAACATTGTGTACTAAACAGCTTTATGCAACTCAAAATAGTTGTCATCCAAGCCATTTTTTTAAGATATTTTACACAAATTGAACACACATATTTACTGCTACGGGTGGCTGGCTGTAGCCGACTATTGATATTTCTGTGTCTACATACTGCAAAGTATCATTGGGAGGCGTACATTCCTCACATCAATTTCAAGAACACAAGCCCGAAACACCTAATTCACACATATGTCTTTAATTATTATTAATAATATCCGAAAAGGCCATATCATAGCCTTAAGTTAAGAAATTTGCCAGGGACCAGTTTACGAAACTATCCCCTGCCACCTAAGCTAATACAACATTATCAGGCACATTGCTCTGTTCATATCGTGCTTGTCGGAATACCATTCTATTATACTAGTCAGCCTTTCTTGAACGAATGACAATCCAATAAAGCTCTATTTTACTCAATATAGTAATAACAATGACCAATGGATAGGTTACAGTTCCATGCAAACTTACCGTCCCTGGCAATAGGTGATCGTCATCGTTTGTTCAAACCTCCATTACTAGTATTTAAATAACTGTTTTTTTTTTTCGTTCTACGTCTTATAAGATAGGGTTACAGAAATGCAATTTTGTTATGTGTATGATCAGTTAGTGTTGGTACGTTTCTAACAATTATAATACTAAATTAATGTACACAGATAACTGGAAATCATTAATTGTCCATGGAATTAATTTATCCCATACATTAGCTTTTGGAGGATGACATTAAAGATGGCGTACACGTGTCATCATTTCGATTTGCTTGAACGAAAATGATTTCCCGAGCACGAATACTGTCAAAAACAGGAAAGCAAAAAGAGCTTTTTTATCAACTTTAAATTATCGTCTCAGTACGTATATATTTTTAGGTTGCTGAGCAAATGAAATCAGAACTTCAAGACCAATAATTTAATTCGGTCATCAGACAAGATAAACGTGGCTAATACTTTACATGTAACTCGACAGGTCATACATACTTTGCAGACCAGATGAACTTGCAGGTAACCTGAACAGTCTATTTTAGTGCGGGAGTGGACATTTTTTTTTATTCATTAATTTGTGTTTCACGGTGCATCAGCTCATGAAATAATATCTAGTCCCGAGGCAATGCGAATAAAGGGCCATGTCAGGGACACACACCATGGCAACCAACCCCATGTGATGGGTGTAAACAGCCTTGCCCAGTTCTCAGACGTGATAAACACAGAGCCACCGCGTTTCCCTAAAAAAAAAAAGATAAAGGCTCACAGATGTACTATGAAGTTTGTATGTATGACTTTTGTCAATAGCTATACACGCACTACCTTATGGTTAAAACCAGAAACCTGTGGATATAATTAACTAGATTGCAGTATCAGAACGTATCGCTCTTTGAATACTTTCAATAGTTTTCTGAAGTCTCGCTATGACCTATTTGTGTTTTCCCTTGACTGAGCAACTAAGTACATGAATTTATTTGTGGTTAAAAGTGTTCATTATAAAAGATGTCCATACACATGTCTCCCCGTGTAAAATCAAAACTTTCGGTTTGCTCATTAGAGCCTTTGTCATATTGATTCATAATTATGACATAATAATGAAATATAAACAACCTCGATACAGAATGAAATTGAAATACATTATTTTCAGGCTCAGTATTAGAGAAAAGGAAATATAGTGGTATGTACGTTAGGTGCCTACCATACGGAGATCTTTTCAAAAAACGATAAGATGTTTATGAGGAAAAAAACTTTCAGAGCACAAATTAAAATGAAGATTACATTTTAATTTCTTTTCCAAACTATGTGACAACCTGATAAATGATTAGTTCATACCTGAGTAACTAACGCAAAACATGTCACGTTGAGGCAATCAAAGTAAATTGCCGTACCAAGCGACACGCCATAGGAGCCTATACGGGGAGATACAATGGCAGGATTTTAACCGGTACCTTCCTGATCGCTAGTTCAACACGCTAGCAGCGCAACTCTTGGAAAAGAAATTAAAGGCTTACTAGTAATTTCTGCTGATTGTAAACATGATAATTCTTTGCAAACAAATGTTTTAAATATAAACTCTGAAATTCATCATTCATGCCTCTGGCGAAACCAATTATTAAGGGTTGCCCAACGATCCTTTTGGTATCGTCAACTCGAACCCTGACTCAGTAAATCTTGCTTATTTCAAGCTAATGTAAAAGAAGAAACAAATGTTCATGACTAAGTTGTAGTGATCATTTATAAGCAAGAGAATACGTAGCTAATTTTTGTCCATGATTATAGATTCTATTTTAAAAGATATTGAGCTATAAAAAAATGTTTACAAGTTAAATTCAACCTATATATTCAAGCTGTTGTCAAGTTTGGAGTAATATCTAATTGGCTATTACTGTCAGGTGGGTTCTTAGAAGAATTAAGTTATTTCCCATTGGATCGGTTGGTTAGTTGGGTTCTTTATGATGTGGGGTATTTGCGAAATGTCGCGTAGTGAGTAGGAGAAAATTGAGTCTTAGGACTCTCTGTCGGTCTGTAAGTAGGTGGAGCTGGACAATTAATTCATTCTTATTTCCTATGTTCTTGTTATAACAAATGTTGAGAGGAAACATTTCTTTCGATTATTTATCGGAATTACAAAGTGCTCATTCATTGGACTTAATATTATTCTGGTACTATTGTGAATTTATACAAAGGAGTTCTGGACAATGTCATTGTCATACATATGGACTGTTTGCAGACCAGTGCATTCAAGGTTCTGGAATTCATTTGGAACATTCGATTCCTTTGAACTTGTGTAGACTTTTTAGGATTATTTTGGATTGAATCATAATTCTCTAAGCTCCTCTTAAATTTTCATCTCATGACTTTGATAATTAAATGATTTGTTAAGTTTAACAAAATGTGTTGGTTTGCTTCTTTTTGTTACTATGTTTATGTTCGTAACATTACTTCAGTGTCAATACTTACTTTTTCTCAACAAGCTCTTTAACGTCAACACAATGTTTTTTTACAAGGTGTCAGCTTTAGTGTAAGCCTAATCATCCACTTTAGTTACAGTTATAGAATGTAACTTATGGAACACTTAATATACACATACCAAATTCATCTACTATAAGATATGGATCATTTAATTTTTTCGGTGAGGTGGGGAGGGGGTGGGCTACTGTTTTTTGTTAAGCTGAAAGTTTTCTTTTTGGTTTTTTTCTCAAGATAATTTTCTATAGCATAATGGATATAGTATGGTGTTATTTTGCTATAAATCAGAAGAATATATTTTTACCAACTACTGACAGACTGAAATTTTATTTTGCAAAGTTGGCCACCTCTGTCCCAGAACATTAAATTGCGGATCCCTAATTTAAATGCAGTATAACGGTGTTATGGTATGTTCTGAAATACTTCGCTATACGTTATACCACGGTTTTTCGTGCTCTCTCTCTCTCTCTCTCTCTCTCTCTCTCTCTCTCTCTCTCCATAATAGGTACGCCACTCGTCATTTTGTCAAATTTGTGTAATATATACAGTTTAAATTATTTCTGTCGAATTTTGGTATCATGCACTGTGCACCCTATGTTCAAGTTGTACCTGATGTACATAGAGACAGTTTATAATTTGCGATAATAATGATATTCTCAGGTTTAAACAGATGCAGCAATGTTTCTTAATCACAATATTTGCAGCTTGGGGGATTCATTGCACAGATATGCAATTTAAATGGAAATAGGAATATAAATAAATGAGAATAGCTTATTAATCTCACTTTGGAATCAAAATAAACCAGTGGCAATAGTATATTAATCTCTCTATCGAATCATTGTGTGAAAAGGAAATCTTTTGCAATATTAAACTGGAACTAAATGCTGTAAAGATTTTTTTTCTTCTAACTTTGCATCTTAAATATTCTTCAGCAACACAAAGGTCTCTTTTAGTTTTTACTTTTATTTTTTACTTTTATTTTTTACTTTTATTTTTTACTTTTATTTTTTAATTTCATTTTTTACTTTTCTGTTTTTGCTGACACGAATTTTAATATCTAAGAACCACTGAGACTGGATGAAAGAATTCTTATTATTAGCCATTAGTAAACATTTATTAATCCTAGTTTATGGTGATAATGAAGATTGTTGATTTGTTTAGTTTTATTTATTAATGCTATTACCATAAGTAGTGGAAATGTTGACATCGTCACATGTAAACACACAGAAAAATCTTTTTATTTAATGAATAGTAGCTATGGAAAAGAACTCTTTGTCTCCTGGCTTTGATTTTCTTGACTGTTACCTTAACTAAAATCAATATGTTCTATATTACATTACGTTTAGTACAAGGATGCATCCATCGTTCACTTGTACAAGTGTAAAGGTAACATACAATTCTGAGACAACCAACAGGGCATCTCCTTGCCGTCAAATTCCGGCAAAATACTTACCAGAACTCTGCTGAATCGTCTTGTGTATCACATCGATCAAGAGCTTGTGCCAGAGAGTCAATGTGGCTTCGAGAAAGGACGAGGAACCAGAGACACGATGTTTGAAACTCGTTAACTCCAGGATAAATGTTAGGAACAGAACTCCAACCTGTACACGACATTCATCGACCTAACAAAAGCCTTTGTCACAGTCGGCCATAGAGACAATTTAGAAAATCATGCTAAATTAGATTGCAAAGGAAAAATCATCAAGATGGATCGGCTTTTCTGTGTTGGCGCTCGTGTCATGGACGACGGCGAGTCATCGAAATTAATCCCAGTATCCAATGGAGTCAAGTAAGGCTGTATGTTTTCCCTCTTCAGCCCTCTTCAGTATGATTTATTTGTCATGATTACTGATGCATTCCATGACCAAGATACTGAGATCGACATTAGATACGGAATTGATGGCAAGCTCTTCAGTCTGAGGTTACAGATGAAGAAAAAGTTACTGGAAGTGACTGTTCCTGATCTCCAAATTTGCTGTAGACTGTTACTTAAATGCCAAACCCGAGTCTGTTATGCAGGGAAGTATGGACCTTTTATCTAATTTCGGTCTCAAAATCAATATTCAGAATCAAGAAGACAGAAGTAATGCACCACCTTGCACCAGGAAAGCTTTACGTAGTGCATTTCATCATAGAAAACCCTCGTGGCAGCAGACAAGTTCACCTGTCTCTGCTGCTCACCGTCATGTGCAGCCCACATAGATAAGAAACTAACGCCAGAATTGCTTTTGACAATGTACAGGTGTGTGGGATCGCAGAGGGATCAGTCTACAAACGAAACGTAAGGTGTACAAAACCATTATGATGACGATAAGATGGCAGGACAGCAACCCAGACACCATGGTTCTCACATGGGCAACAAACATACCCTACTGATGATATCACAGTTGAGACGGTCGGCCACACCAACATAATATCAGACGAGCGACTACCAAAGAAAATCCTCTACGGCGAGTTGAAGGGGAGAGGGCGATATCGGGGAGGTCAGAAAAACGCTTCAAAGATTCCATCAAGTTACCCCTGAAACCCTTCAACATTGACCCTGAGTCTTGGGAAGTTTGCATACATAATCGTTCCACCTAGCGAAGTCTCATACACAATGGATCTGCAGACTTTGAACGGAAGAGTATAGTGGAGACAGTGTAGAAGCGCGAGCATCTGAACTCTCAGAGCTGCACCACCTAATGTATTGATCAAGAAAGCCCAAGCGACAATCCTTTCAAGTGTGCCACATACAGTAAGAGTACAAATTGGTTTGATCAGTCAATCATGTACGCATAGAAACCAAACCAGTTGGCTTTGTCTTGGTCATCTTCGAACTCAAAGGATGAACAACAAGATTATATACTATGTCGTTATGCAAAACTAGTTTATGACTAGCCCTGTCTCTTTTAGCTCTAATTTGTCGATGGCAGCTGCAAACAATAAACAATAAAGAACTTGTTTTTGCACTCTTCCTTGCCATTATTTTTAACATTTATATCAATATATCCCTAACCCACCTGATCCAGTGTTACATCCTACACTGTCATCTTCTATCATGAAGCTCTTTGACAGAGTATCAATTGCATGCGAACTTTGTATGCAAGTATCTTCATGATATTTAAACTCTTTAAGCTTGGTTGCAATATGTGGACGCCATATATGAATCCCTTCCTTTACAGGTTGCACCACAATGACCAGAACAGTACAATTAGACAAAAATCCTGATAGGGCAACCTTGTGTTGAACCCTTCAAACTTCAAATGATCTTCTGTTCAAGCGACCGCCGGCAAGAAAATGAGAAACAAAACAATGTTGAGTGCAGCTCCGATGTATGATACTTGTTATGTATATCTATATTGTGTGTTAAACTTTTGTCCACGTTTTTATTAATTGTAAAGGTCATTTGTAAATAACATATTACATAGGTAACTTTGTGCATGATTGTAGATTATACTTTAAGATAAAGATCGTTTGTAAACAATATATCATCGACATGGACTTTGAGATTTGGAAATTCACGTGGACGCTTCGCTTTTCAGCAACCAAGTAAATACAGCTTAAGTTGAAAAATAATCCCATGCTGCATATTTAGCTATTTTGCGGTCAGATGTGAAGGACAAACTGAGGATACAGCAAAATAGATCCAACAATAGTTCTCCTCCCCTCGGACACGATTATAACGAATGATGACAAGCAAGTTGTTTTGCCCTGGTCCGTGATTGAGGATAGATGTTGTATGTGTAACTTGTTTTTTGTCAAGTTTGTAATTACACATTGTTTTTTTTTTTAAATTGATTTTTTAGTTTAAGGTCTAGTTTTTGTAAGAAACTTAGAATATTCTGGAAACGAACTCCTGACCCACATCCTGGTCATTTGATTGTGTCTTATGTTTTTATATAAATGTGTTGTAAAGGAAATTAGTCATTCTTATTTTAATATCAGTCTTTGTAGAGTCAATTTTAGTTGTGTTCAGATAAAATTTAAAAGGAATTATTCGTTGGAATTGCTCAAGTGATCATTGAGATTTTGGCTTCAAACACTATTTTGGAATTATTGTGAATTTAATAAAAGACATTTTGGATTATATCATTGTGATACACCAAGACTGTTGGTACATCGGCACGTTCAAGACAACCGGTACACATTCCAAACTTATTCAGAATATTCTATATTTCTGGACTTGTAATAGAGCATTTAGGATTAATAGGGATATAATTATCAATGTTCTATGTTCCTCTTAAAAGTTTTACGTTTTAACCTGGAGAATTAAATTATTTCTTGAATTTTATAAATCTTGTTTGTTTTGCTCTATTTTGATATTTAGTTTTAAGACCATAGAGTCGTAACGGTATGATCATAACAGAGATATCGGATACTTTTATGAAGTCACCTAGAGTACCAAAAGGAGTTTCAATGAACTCTAAAAGATCATCCACAAGCACCGGACACACTCTCCGTGCTACGCTAGTGGCTGTTCCCACAACAGTGTGCACTAGTAGACTATTCCAGATACAAGTATGCATAATCTTCTAAGCTGGAAGAAAACTTGCGCCGCAAGCTCAACTCTATTGTTCACACACGAATCCTCCAGCTGTTACAGTTTCACTAGAGCACTTGGATGGCACCCTTCATTCAAATGTGTACAGACCTGCGTACCCCGTCAAAAAACGAGTCTAATAGTATGAAAGTGGGGCTTTCGCATTTTGGTTTTTTTGCTTTATGGACCCTTTGGGTCCCAGATACCTGTCAAACTTTACCCCATGGTTTTTTATAGCCCATATGCAACCAGACGTGGTTGTATACCGTACCGATCGATATACACTAGAGACCCAGTCAGTGAATGAATATACTGTAACAGCTAATGTGTTTTCGAACAATAACCATTTCGCTACGTGAAGATTGTTTTTGTTTTTAAATTTAGCTTTACTTTTTGTAAATCCGCACTGTTTCTTATGTGAGATCGGAATTGTCAGTGACTTTACATTTCTGCCAGCACAATCTCAAAGTCAGCCGCACTGAATATTTTATCCTCGATTGACACTTGTTATAGTTTATTGATGGTATTGAGACTGCTCTGTGCAGCTGCCAACAATTAGGGATTGCTGCGTACTTGTGGATGTAATCACATCGAAATTAATTTGCTAGCACCACCCGAGACACCGGCTATTATTGATATGGCTCCGACAATAATTCCGATTGGTACACCTATAACGGCTGATGTTGGCATGATTCCGTTTCTACTTTTTTACGTCTGTAAGACTGAGGGTCCATCAATAGATCTTTTATTGATAATGTAATCGCGTATTTTAATTGCATGACAGGTAGACCCTGTCCGGTCCCATCATTACGTGAAGGCTCAGTACGCATACGCACTAGCTAATTACATGAACCATTTTTAAACTGGTACAATTGTCATACAATTATTTTTTAAAAAAACCCTAAACCTCGAGAATACTTAAATCTCCTGCGAATGTGCGTTCTGATGGACTGGCGCCCCTTTCATTAAAAAAACCACACTGATTACACCACCAGCTTTTACATCTAACGATCGTCTTTGTGCAATAAGTGTTACCAGAACAAGTGCGTCCTTGTTGATGAACAGTCGATATCTTTCTCTTTTCAATTTAGTCAATATTGGTGTAAAATATACGTTGGTGAACTGATACTTCGCCATTGTAGAAACAATCCCAGTGAGTTTTGCATCAGGTGCTGCAAATAAACGCTTGCGCGTTTTTACGCGCACGTGCGATGATTTTAAGTTAACCTCGAGTGGGTAGTGGTACATCATGGTGGTTCCAAAGGGTAATTTCTACTTGACACTTAACAAAATTATATGACAGTTCACACAAGTGTTTGGCAACGCCACTCTGACGTAGATATTCATCAACAAGTGCAACAAAATTGTTATAAATCTTAACTTCTGCTGCCAGTTGGTCCAACACCCCTTCGGTAAATTCTGCAACCACATCACCGTGGTCAGGTTCCATCACGTATATACAATGATAAAATCTAATCTTAAAACACAACGCCAAAGACGGTTAAGTACCCGTCAGGATAAACGTTCAGTGCTTCGAACTGAATTTCATCTCCGGTGACTAATGATTTTCATATGTTAAAAAATCTATGACATGACCAGATTTATCGATGTGTAATATTGCTGACAAAAATCCAATCAGCATTACAATTATATCCCACCCACCTTTACATACAGTTATAATAAACAACTATGATCCTGACTCGCGCTCCTTTAAGATGTGACGTTTAGGTCTTTCAAAACCCTTTCCATCAAGACGACCTTTTGCTAAGGTTGCTAAGGTAGTGTTTCCTCTCCTTCTTTGATTAATATTCATGCTTCTTCTGTTCATGTTAGCGCTGACACTTGTTCCAATGTGGCTTTTGTAGCCTTTTAAAAATCCTCTGTACGTTCGTACATTTCCTTTGTGGGTTTAATCAGCGGTGCAAATGTTTGTTCAAACCCGGCTGTGAGGTCTTCTCGCGCAGTCTGTCGCGACTGTAACATATCTTTGACATATTTTGCGCCTTCTATCATATTTTGAATCAATTCCTGCTGTTCTTGAGCGGCTTTACGGCGTCGCTTCTCATACTTTTCTATGACATCACTGGCTGACATTTTATTGATTGTTTTTTATTGTTAAATTTGCGCGTGAGACACGTTCGTGCTACACGCTTGCGTCCAAACCCGCACGATATTTATCCCTGAGGGTTCTGGTGAGATCAATAGTGAGACAACTATACGGGGTCAGAGATGATCCCCGCAAACATTTCACGAAATTCATCCCACGTGTGCTCGGTGGCACCCAGTCCAATGAATACTTCCAGGACCATGTGCGTCAATATCACGAAATATTTACATGTTACACTTGTCAAGTATCACTTTTGGCACATGTGCGTATCGTTGAGGCAAAATATATCATGTCAGTTTGTTTTTGGTGTCGACCTCGTGAGAATATGTGTGCGGGATCGACTTAATTTGCAAGCATCAAATCGTCGTACACGAAAGATTGTTTTGTTTGCATCCAAATTGTCCATGAAAGGTGGTTCGTCAATGGATGAAAAGAAATCGTTGGTGTTGTTGTTACCGATTCACAATGATTTTTTTGAACATCTTTTAAAACTCATGACACGGTTGATCATCAGCCGATGGCGCAATCACGTACAACCTATCCCATGTTAGCCAACGTAAAATCATATTTAGCAAGTTATACTTTTCCTGACCCAGCAGAGCCAATGTCTAGTGCCCGAATTGAGTTTGGAAACACGGTTCCATCACCATGCTTGGACGGTTTAGGTGTTGCTTGTACAGAAAAATCAATGACTGAAAAATCGTTGATTTTTCTCAAATCATTGTTTTCATCAAAAGCATATGTAAA
>JAECUM010022029.1:0-56395 GCA_016617855.1 Megalonaias nervosa | reverse complement strand
CAGTCCTAACACTAACTTCTTATTGCTAAGCGCCTAGCAAAGCAGCTGTTAGAACCATTTTTATTAGTCTTTGGTATGACTCTGCTAGGGTTCGATCCCTTAAACTTCCGCATCCGAGGCAGACGCTCTAACCACTAGGCCACCGGAGCAGTCTGGTGCCATTTGGAAATATGCGTCTAAAATTAGCTTTTCCTGAATAGTTATTAATAAAGGCAGACCAGAGAGAATTATTCTAACTTTGCTGGGGTGGGTAAAATTTTGGCAGTTAGATATAGTAAATCCTGATTGGCTAAGTTAAACGAGGGAGGGGTGTGTGTGCTCCATGAAAAAATTCAATGTTTTAAGTATTCTTCCCCAAACATTCTGGCAGTCCAAGTTTTTCTGAGCAAGGGAAAGCCCCACTCCAAGAAAAACAGCAAGTATCTTTTTTCATTAAAACATTATTCAAGGGATGGGAGTCTGGAAGTGAGGGACACAAAGACTTTCAGTTATAGAAAAGAGAGCGTCTCTTGGAAAGCAAAAGGGGAAAAGAGCTCTACATGTAAACCCCACGTTGGGGAAAGGAAACAGACAACCAGGTTACGGTTGAAGACCCAAAAGAGGCTGGAGAGAGAGAGAGAGAGAGAGAGAGAGAGAGAGAGAGAGAGAGAGAGAGAGAGAGAAGAGGGAAAGGAATATAGCGTCTCTGACCTCTCACAAACGCTGAATTTGGAAGGACGACACACAAACAGATTATGCCAGCATGCTGAGTAACGAGTTTTATCGTTCACTCGACTCTATGATGAAATTTGTTTTATCGCTATAACAAAATGGATAATTGCATTTCTTATAAATTTTGAAATTCTATTTCTAAGAGAAAGTGTATCATTCAAATGTCATGTTCAGTTTCATTTTGTTTATGTAATTGATTAAATTGTTATATTTTACATACGGGGGATTGTATTGTTGCATTCTATATCTCTGCTCAGATCTCTGTTATTCCATCCATTCATTTCATATTTTACGTTGTTATTTACTCAATCCGGGCAATAACACCATGGTCGATCATCTCTTAGATAACAATAACCAACAAAAATGCCATTTAACAAGTGAGGCAACCTCTCTCAAATCAATTAGTGTCTTTCTCATCTCATGTGTGAGCCATTTACATGGCTTGGTAAAGGCAATAACCATCTTCAGTCTTTCAGTCCTTGTCATCCTGACTTTGGATACCTAAAATTAATCAGATTCTTCCCAAAGGCAAGCTGATCAAATAGTTTGGTAACCACAGAGTGTAGGAAGCCTAACTTATTCTGAAGAAAATAAAGAACAAGCAGACTGACATCTGGAAAACAGGTGCACATGTAATATTACATGGTTGTTGTATAACCACTATAAGAAGAAACATTAAGGTTGTCATGCATTGCTAGACAGTACAGCTTACATGTATCTAGTCCAGGGGTCTCAAACACGTGGCCATGGAATTATTTCCTGCGTCCCGCAACGACGTACGGAATTTGTAAAATAATTAATAATTCAAATTTTTTTCACAGCCAGCCAGTTTGATACAAATTGGATTGTTACATCATTTACTTCTTGTTTCCAACATTTCAACTAGCTACCAGTTTTTATATGAACCGTTTTTGACATGTCAAAACTTATTAGTCTTTGAATTTCAATAAATGTCGAAACTCATTAGTCTTCGAATTTAAATGTTGAAACGATCAAAGTTATATTGATTCCAAATGTCAGACATAATGTAGCTTTAAGTTCAGCTATGGCAATTATAAATTGTAGAAACAGTTCACTGGTTGAGGTTTTCATGCCCATATCTGTGATTCTAACAAATGAAACGATGATGACAATTAATGCAGCAATATACTGATTAAAAACTATCAACACTTAATTATCATGTAAACAAATTCCAATTGCAATTAGTTTATCATTCGAAAAATATTTCAATATAAATCAAGTAACAATCACTCACTTTTCATTTGCGTTATCAAAACAGGTGAATTGGAAAGTCAGAACTGCACCTTTTTCTACTTGAATATACATAAGAAATGAGTTGATAATAAAATAATCACCGAGATACATAATACATGATACCGATGGACTCCATCATGGCAGGCTAATCATGTGACTATGTCAGTTCAAATCTAAAAACAAAGACCATGCACGAGAAGCCTGGCCAAGACAGGTACAACAGATACATGTAGTGGCTAAGTGAGCAAGCAATTACCCTGGATCATATTAATAATCACACATATAAAAAAAGAAAAGGTGTCATTTGAATGATGGGGTTTTAGTATTTGGTGATAGGGTGTTTAATTAACTGATTACTTTTTTAATGGATATCATGAGATATTAAAGTGTAACAGTGGGTTCTAAAGTGTCACAAGGCTAAAATGATTCCACAGTGGGAATGCTACTGTAAGTTGGGCCCGATGAGAGCACAGAACACTTTCAACTGCTAAATATATCAAGCAAATAAATTTACTGTACTTTTCCAATGATAAGCCCTGTAGTGATGGACAGTGTGGTCATCAGATTAGCACAGTTTTCATTAAAGACCAACTGGGCATCATACAAAGCATATGGTGAAAACCCCATGTCAATACTACGTTCTGTTAAGTAGAGATGCAATATCAAAATTTTTAAAATAACTGCCATGGTGGCCATATTGGATGTCAGATCGGAATCATTTTCATTTAGGACCAGCTAGACATCTTAAGAAGTCTTTTGGTGAATACCCCATGTTAATACAACCATCCATGAAGGATGAGTAGAAATAACAATATTTTAAAAATGGCCACTGTAGAGGCCATACTGAACTTATTATCAGTACCATTGTCATTTATGTCCAAGAGGTCTTTTAGTGAAAGCTCCATGTTGATATGATCTTCCATTCAGAAGTAGCGATGACAAGGCTTTCAAGATGTCTAATGTAGTGGCCATATTGGATATCAGATCAGCACCATTTTAGTTAGGACCAACTAGACATCATACAAAGTCTCTTATTGAAAACCCGGTGTTGATATGGACATCCAATCAGAAGAAGTAGTAATAACAAGATTTTCATGATGGCTGTCATTTGGGCCATACTGGAAGTCAGACTGACACCATTTTATCACGGACCAACTTGCCAGCAGCAGAATTCTTTTAGTGAATACCACATGTTGATATGACCATTCATTCAAAGAAGTAACAATAACAAGAATTTCAAGATGGTCAGTGGCAGCCATATTGCTGGTACTGTTTTCATTAAGGACCAGCTAGACATCATGTGAAGTCTTATTAGCGGAAACAGAATGGTGATATGACCAGCCATTTAGGAATAGTGATAATATTTTTAAGATGGCCACTGTGGTGACCATATTGGATGCCTGAGCAGCACCATTTTTTAGATCCTGGGATGAATGTGTTTGTAAAGTTTCATATCAATCCTATAAGTAGTTTAGGAGAAGCAGAGATAACAAACTTGCGTTAACACACACAAATGATAGACTACTGAAGATGGTCAAAAGACCATCTAAAAGCTCTTCTGGTATACAACCAGTAGAGCTAAAAAAAAAAACCCAACATAATACATGTATCTATTAATTTGCAAACAAATTTAATTATTTTAAAACAAATTTATCTTGAGTTAAAAGAAAACAAAATATCCTATTGAAAGCACCCATCCCCCATTAATGGCTGGTTCCTTGCTGGCCTGTTAATTCAACGATGGTCACAAATACTCAACAGCCAAACCATATCATCTTTTATGTCATGAACTGAAATTGTGCATCTACATTTTTATAACTGATGCTATCATTACTTTGTAAAACTAGTTGAATTAAAACAGTAATAATCAAAGGTTAAATGCCTGAAGATATGCATGTACACAACATAGAAAAAAGTGTGGGGCTAGTCAGTATGTGCATATCGAGGGAGGCATTTTTTAAATAAAATTTCATATTGTAATTGCAGGTACATGTAATTTCTCCTGGACATCCATCATACAAGTATCATCAATTGTGCAATTTAACTGAAATGCCTTCTATTATGCAAGCTTAGTAGTGAAATGGGTGTCTCAGGTAGATACGATTGTATTACGATATAATAAATAGCCTCCAGTATTGTATGTCAGTTTGGTTCTGGTTTCATCTGAGTAAAATTGGTTCTTGTTCATATTGTTTTTCTTGCTTTGCTCAGTTTCTACTGTATTACTCATAAGCTGAAAACATTATATATATGCCTTGTATTTTGCCCCTAATTGCTAAGTCATGAGTTTGCCTGAGCTATAAAATTTGTTGCTACATGGATTACTATTATTACATGGCTTCATATTTATTATTGGCTTTAAAGAAATATCCTTGATAGAACTGCCATAACTGCTCCGAACTGGAAGGTGAAAGAGGTTTTGGCTTGAAAGGTTATTATTTCCTGTTTATTTCGATCTGTTCATATTAATTTTAAGGTCGGTGCAAATACTGTCATTGCGTTCACTATGATTACTGCAGCAGTGCTCACTCATTCAACTTTGAATGTATTAAATTTCGGAAGATCAACATTCATACAAAAGCTGAATTAATTATGACCAGATATCAACAATAGATAATACGAAAAACACTAATAGCAGGTTAATAACCTTCTTAATTATATAAATTCTTGTTAAATTCATACGAAATGAATTACAAAGCAGAAATGTATCTATTACCGCCGTACCTAGCCCCCACCCCACCCCAAAATGTGTTCCATATTGCACTGGTTTTAAAATTAAGCAACCCTTGAAAATTGTATCTATGAGTAACTTGCAATTTGTTATGACAACTCGCTAGCAAAAGAATGCCAACAACTGAGGGGGGTGAGATGGGACTGGGAAGGGGGACAACGACAACTGTCAACATAGAATATATAATTTGGTTCAGGTAAACAAAAACTGACATTACATATTTGTCTTTGTTTTCATAATAATAAATACTTCGGTTTTATTACTTCTTTTTTAACATAATAATTGCTGTTTTTATTAAAACATTTTACCTAACCTATAAATCAGCCACTGGAAGCTTGCGCTTATGTCCGCCCACGTGAAGTTTGCCTGGAGCTCTGAAGTACCAATTATTTAGAATTTTTTTAAAATAGCTATATTAAATATCACTGTAAATAATAATCAATAATCTAAACACAGGATACCCAGCGAAGTGGTGGACGAATAAAACACACTGAACACAAAATAGAAAAGAATGAACTTAAAACAAAGCACGCTGACGCAAATGACTCTTCTGAATCCGAACTGATCCGAATCTTGCCAAGTTACTTCGGTACATATGCGCAGTTGACAATACGCAGAAAGGGGTGAGTATGCATGCTCCGAATATGCCTCTATGCATACCTCTATCTTGCGCATGGCACGCTTTCAAGGCGTATACGTACATTATTATTGTTATTCTAATTCTTTGTTCTCGGCAATTGCGACTCGATTCTAAACTGAAAACTCTAGTCAAACGGATTGCCAGTAAATAAATTATTTTTTTAAAAAGTAGATAGAAAATCACGATTTATTTTAAAAATATATCGCCGTATGATAGCCTACTTGTCATTTTCTGAGCTAGCAAATGACGTTTTTCCACTCGCAAAATGCGAGCTTGCGAGTTGGTGTTTGGAGGGTTGATTAAAGTACTGGTATGTAAGTAGGGATTTCATTCTTTTTAAACATTATAAATATGGTAATGCTTAGTATATACAATGTACGAAGCGCATCAAGTGCTGGGCTAAACTAGATGAACAAATCAATTCGGGAATTTTTTAAAAACTTATTTTTCTGATTATTTAAAATATCCTGCTGGAGAGAAAAAGCGCTAGGGTCGGTCACGAAAAATAGGGACTGTCGGCTGACGGGAAACATACTTATTGTTTTAGCTTTATTGTGAATAAAAAGTAGAATCAATGAATGCTGAAGTTGGTTAATCGAGAGATAAGTTTCTTTAATAAAAAGAATGTGTTTAAAAGCTTTCTTCAACATCATTATGATTTGCTTGATTTCGTTAAAGAATCATACTCTTTGCTAAAACAAATGGACAGACTGTCACTCAGGGCCGCTTTAACTTCAGATTGGGCCCCGCATGCATTCTAAATGAAGTGCACTTCGGTTTTGTCAAAAAAATGTACTTTGCCTGTGAAAGTTCTCATTGTGCTGATGATATGTGGAAATCTATTTTCACGTTGTTGAAAGACTAGTAAATTATTAGGTATTTATCCCATGGACAGCCTCCCCCCTTATGATGCGTGTCTCTTTATCAAACTTCTATTGCAAACTGTAAACTTTCTGTAAAGTGAAGCATGTGACCAATGATTGGGGAACAGATTGCCTAGTTTACCCATAATTAGTGCTCACTTGGCTTTAATATACCTGTGATTCTACTTGGCAATAGGACAGAATACAAGTTTTAAGGTTCTTTAATGCACACACCATTTTACAGTTGAAATCTACCACTTTTGATTTATTTATTTTTTTTTTAAACTGATTAAAAACAAATGGTATTTGTACACATTACACCCATGCATTGCAGAAACCAGTCAGAACCAGTATACTCGATACTAGAACTGTTCCAGCAGTCACTGTAACCAGTGCAATGATGCATGGCAGAGTAAGCGGATTAAAGCTAACAACAACAACAACAACAACACAACAAGCTGTTAATAGATTACCTTATTGTTATCATCTGGAGATTGTAGGTCAAATGTGGGATTTTGTTTAGGTATTTGTATGATGAGTAATAAAACGTCGTCTATTGGTGCTTTATAGTCTTTGATTAAAAATCAGATTGCCTTTGCGAAGGTGAGATAGAAAAGAAAACCTGACCAAAAAACTACTTACTCACTATCACTTGAGTAATTACTTTGATTTATTTTTGGTCTTGTTTAAATTACTATGTTGTTGTTCAATATATTTCGAGTTCAAGTTTGATGCACCATAATTGAGCTGACACTTGCTCACGCCTACACTAGTGTAATGCAACACTGGTTAAACATATTAAGTGGCACCTACGAACAACATAAAAAATGTGAAGAGAAACTATATAAAGCAAGACACAGAAGCTAATGAACATCATCACTGCTGATATTGATCAAACAATAAGGACTAGTGATCAGTTATCATCTGACCTTGTAAATTTATAGGTAGCAGCACCACTACTAGTCTAGCAGCTGATATACACACATATAAATGTACATTCCAAGGTATGTTTTGGTACTGATCATGGAATTAAAATATCTTTTAATAACAATTCCTCAGTTGAGAGAAGAACTAAAGAAAATAAATGCGAGGATTTCGGGATGAAAGAATGAGCTGCTTGAAAGGTTTGCATGTTAAAATACTTCTTTCAACACATGGTACACGATGTTATTAATGAAAGCTAAAGTAGATGTTCTTCAGAAAAGGGTCGCTTGTAAAGTTATTTTACGATCCTAACGTGGCTCTGTGGTCGAGAACACTCACCATTATACCATTGCCAAGGGACTAATTTGTAAAGAAAGTGTAATTGTATCGCTGTAAAGTGAAATATTAAAGATTTTAAACATATTTGTACTCTTCGAACGTGCAGATGTGCCACGTTTACTTCAGAAGGAATTCAAAGTTACACCGGCTGAACAGTTTACAAAGAAATGAATGTGTTTTCCCACTGTGCTTCTTTTTACTTTTTACTTTTTAAATTGATGTACAGACTAGACTTGCAATTAGATATAAATTAATATATTAATATAAAATATTTACTGAATTGTTCATTTTTAAAAGTTTAAATATTTGGCTAGACCGATTGTTCTTTCAATATGCACTCTTTTACTACTTATTTTTCTGTCATTTAAAGCTACCCAGGCACAATATAATACATATTCGGCATAATTAAAGAAATGTTAACCTCACAATTCAGTCTAGGAAGTGTTTTGGTGAATACGAAAGTCAATGGACAGACCAGGTAGCACCTAGTTAGCCAAATCATTTAATGTTGTCACAAATGTAAAGTCCGCACCTATTGAACACGGGCGCAAACTTGAGGTGGTCACTGTACAGATGTACATGGAGGACTCTGTGAATTTGGTAAAGCCCTGCGGACTTGTAGTCTCCAAAGAGTTTCCATTTCTGGATGCGTCATCAGATGCTTTTGTAAATATAACTCACACTGTGAAAGGTATGTCCATATCAGTCAAGGGATCAAATAATGTCACCGCTCTCTCTCTCTCTCTCTCTCTCTCTCTCTCTCTCTCTCTCTCTCTCTCTCTGCCATATTTGAAACTTAAAAGTAGACATCTATTTCCCCAGAGGGAGAGTCACTTTTTGATGAAAACCATGACTATCTTTTTCAAATTCAAGGATAACTTTTTTGCACTGGTGCACAGAAATGAATTTTGTGTATACAGCCTATAACCTTCAAGTCATGGACATCACGTACACTGTCTTTTATAGGAATGAAACATTCAGAACTGAAATGGTCAAAGAGTTTTAAAAATATAAATGTACCATTTCAAATCGGAGCTTCTTGACAAAATTTTTTATAAGCCATATCTGAAGTGAACGATCATTATTTCATCTATAGCCAATATATTCTGAACTCAAATAAAAGACCTAAAGAACGACTGTTTTAATCCTATTTATTTCCAGCACATCCTTGTCAAAACCATCACCGGAAACAAATTATATAATATACACATATATTGGATAAATAGCACTTATGCATGTTTTGAAACAATACATGTTCTAAAATTACACGACATAAAGCTAATGAAAGGTATTTCTGATGGCAATTTAGACTCTATACTAGTCAAGGGATTTGTTAAAATTTTAAATGTTTTGACTAGACTTATCATTCTTTCAATATGTACTTTTACTATTTATTTTCCTGTCATTTAATACTACCCAGACAGACAGCAACACGTATTCCACATAATTAAAGAAATGTTAGCTGCACAATTCAATCAAGGAAGTGTTTTCTTAGTTTATGATCGAAAGTAACTATAAATGTAATCGAATTGATGGCCCAGTACTGGACGTGCCACCTAGGTAGTAACAGTGACTTGCTACCATCTACCATTGGACAAAGCTGACATCAGGACCTGGAGGAAAACATTGCTTTACTTGAAATCTTTTGAGATTGGAAAAAATACAAACGTCAGTATAATATGATTTCATTGATTTCGTTTCATATTTGAAGTACAGCAGTTTCAACGTCGTGTGACAAATAATAGCTTTAAAAAATAGGGCAATTTTGAGCACATGGAAACTGGAGTCAGAACTTGTGAGTTTGTTTTACAAAATGTCACAAGCCATGGGCCAGTGTCTGAAAAATGTTCTATGGGCACTGATACCCCAACTACAACTGACTTTGGCATCCCTAGACATCCATCACATTTCAACCAACTAAAGTGTATGTAAACGGAACTTGCAAACGCATTCACCTGCTTGTGTCAGAATTAGATTCCATCAGGAAATGTGTGTGTGTGATTCACATTATTAATGTAGCTTTAACATTTTTTGTCATATCGCTATGATGTCTGCAGTGTGGCAGTTTATAGTGATGTCTAGCAATGGGGCATCATGCCACAGACATATAGTATCATGTCCCACCCAGTCACATTATCCTGACACCAGGCCGACCAGTCCTAACACTAACCTCTTAATGCTGAGCGCCAAGCGAGGCAGCTGCTATTACCATTTATATAAGATTTTAGTATGACTCAGCTTGGGTTCAAACCCACTAACTCCAGCATCCGAGGCAGACACTCTAACCACTTAGGCCACCGGAGCGGTCTCCATCAGAAAACAGACTTCAGAGTAGGCATAGACAGACTAACATGTATACTTTAATCTATGGAGAAGTGGCAATATGGGCGGCCAAGTGTGAGAGATATTCTTGAAAATTTGGCATCTAGTTACTCCGTCAGTCAACCAGGGAACATGCTATTCAACACTGTTTATTTAGTAAGAAAGACCCAAACAACATCAATATCAGGGTGGACGACTTACATTGTATTATTGGGATTAAGTGTACAAAATTCCCACTACTTGCAACTAAAATTTTACTGTTATTTTTATGACATGTGACAAACCTTATCATTCCTGGCACCACAGACATTCATATTCGTTGCTTACAATTTACCGACAAATTATATATAATAACCCATATGATATTTGGATGTAGGATAAAATCCCCACAAAGAAATGAAGGATAGGACAGCCCCTCCGCCCGAACAATATTTTTTAACTTTTTAAACTGTCAGAAATATACTATCCTATTTTGAGATCGGATAGGGGAAAAAAAAAGAAATCGGAAATATTAATATTTAATTTAAATATGCAATTTCATGTTTATACAATAATATTATGGCTCAGATTTTATGTACTTCACAAAATAATAGTCAAATAAGTAAACTGAATACTTAGTCGATCTCTATGCTAGGAATGCTCTATTTCCAACTGATGTGGTATACTTTAAAAATGCACGTGTTAAAAAACAGCTGAAGGATTTAATGCAACGGATTAAAAGTGTGTGTGACGATGCTTATAAAAGTGAGGTGAGAAACACAAGTGCATGCAATAAGTCCTGATATCATTACGTATCTTAATCTCCTTATTTGTTATTGGTAAGATCTAACATGTAACACGCACACAAAATTTCATTTATCGACTCAAAGGAGGCCCACACAAAGCTTCAGAATCAAATGGCCCATGGTGACACACAAACATGTATATTTGTGTTGGTTTAAAAAAAATTAAAAGGGGATAAACTTATACTGGGGGAGGAAATTATGTCCTATCTTTTATTTTTAGGGGGTAGGAGGTGGGTGTTGTCCTGGGGTATGTTATCTGTACCCGATATTATTTATAGATAAATTGCCCCTAAGCAGCGATACGAGACTCACCCCACCCCAAATGGTAGTGTTTCATTGTGCATTATCTCCAGCACCTAAATTGCATGTAGATTAAATCAAAACAAATTTTAAATCTACGGTATGCACTCTCTAGCTAAGAATGATGCAAGTCACTGTCGGCTATTTTAGCCCCGTTTGCAACAGGAGTTACTGAAGGAATATTCCAGCACAAGCAAGAGTCACGTATTCAGTCAAATTGCATGATCAACCAACCTCTACCATACTTTGGAATATTCCTCCTACTGACTACTCTGATAGATCCCTGTCACATCTACAAATCCCAGCATTACATTTACAGTAATTACATGGCCCTTTCTGCAACGTAACTACAAACCAGAGAATATTTTTGAGAATATCCTAGGCCTATATGGAAGCATGCGTATCACGCTCGAACGAATCACTTCAGAGTGTAAACCCAGAAGTGGGCAGAATATCTATCTAATATGTGGCGCTATGGTATTTCATTATCTATGCTAACAGTTCGATACGTAAGAACGACGATGATCAAAAATGATCTTAAATCTATTTTAATGATATAACATACATGCTATCAACAAAGATACACGTAGTATACACGATGTCGCGGAAAGGTTGCGCCTTGAATATATATATATATATATATATATATATATATATATATATATATATATATATATATATATATATATATATATATGCAATAAACTGACAACGAACAGTGCAAAACTAGTATCTAACTAGCCTGAGCGCTTTCGACTCTTACCGAGTCTTTTTCAAAAGCATATACAAAACATAGACAAGACAAACAAATAAAACAGAAAAACCGTAGTGTTTGCAAAATGTTAAATGGCCGTTTCTACAGGAATTAAACCTCCAAATGTATTATTTTTCAACTAGTTTCTATCAACTTGTATCCGCGTACAAATGTTGTTATACAAGCTATATTAATTTATATTGTATTATGTTTGTATTTTATATTTAAATGCTGTTTTTTAAATGCTGCCAAAAGTTATTATAAAACTAAAGGCTATTTCTAAGTTCTCATTACCATATAAACCTAAACATACAGTCGATATTACGACCAGTAGCTTTTTAATTGTTAATCACGCTATTAATAAAGGTTGTGTTGGTTTTCTTGAATAATTATTTTGAAATAGTGTCAGTTTTTGACACTTGTGGCGAAACTTAATCTCGGTTATCAGGTTTGAAGGTTCAAATTACATGCTTAGGCTGCACACAATATACAACGTAGGCATACCTGAAGAGAAATTCCCTATGTATAATAAGTAAGTAAATACATCCATAAAAAACAGACGGGACTTGATCTCGTTAAGGCCAAAAACAGATCAACATGTTAATGACTCCATCGCGATAAATACTTTATAAAATGTAACTCCCTTGTTTGGGTGGATGAGTATGTTGGATTTGAATGTACATATAAACATGTTGAATTTATCGTAACTGTCGGTCTACAATAATTTAAGTAACTTTATTATTCCAATATGCAAGATAATGATTCCTCTATTTCATTTTTAACCTGCATCTTTGTCAGACTGGTCATTAATTATAGATGTTTTAAACTCATTTTGAATAATAGATGCGCTCAAAAGTTCATTTTGTTGTTTTGTTGGGGGGGGGATGGTTTATTGTTTTTTATTTTTTATTTTTTGCTTTTGGGAGGGTGTTTGTTTTTTTTTTTGTTTGCTTTTTTTCCTGTTGTTTTTATGTTATTAAAGAAACTTCATGCTGATAGACCGCTACATTTTCCCCTGATAATCTTGTTAGGTTTGAGTTTGAGATAATTCATTTAACCTTAACTCATACATTTCCCTGAATTGTCGTTAATGTGCGATACTTGTCTCAAATAATATTATAAATTAGATATGAGTTATTGTTTTGAACAGTAATTGATACGATTTCAATCTAGAATTTAAACACAGTATATTGATTTTGGCTAGATTGTGCAGGTCCAACATAAATACTTTTTCAGTTACAATTTACTCAACGTTTGTTTTACCTCCATTTTAATGCGTAGCTCTTAATGAACCATTCGAAAACTTTATAAACTTTGTTAAATTTAAACTTAAGTAAATTTTAATAAAATGTTTAATAAGGTAACTTTAGATTCTTATATCGTTCTTAAATCAAACGAACCTGATTCTTAGTTGAGACGGATCTCAGTAAATAGATGTCACTGAAAGGATTCTGTGTTGTGGAATTTCCGATCACCTCAACGACTGCATGCCCAGCAGCTGGGCGTTAGTAATAACAATCCTAGCACCATGAATTTGTGCCCTGCATACCCATACCATTTCTACAGAGGACTGTGACATGTGAAGATGAAAGGAAGAGAACGGAGTAATTGATGACTGCTGAAACAACATTTATCGGCATCAACAAATCGCCTAATATTGTTGTTTTCATCATAGAGGAAATGGATAAGCCAAAAGAAAAGAAACCAGTGATTTGATTCTGCATGTTCTAAAGACGTATCGTTTCACATGAATGGTTCTTCAAACATACTACCTTGCTAAAGAATGTTCTACTCAGGTGTCAGCAAACACGTTAAAGAATTTCTCCTGGGACTTGACAAGGTTTGACATTAAAGATAGTTTTTATAGCTCCAGAATTATGTTTTCTTTCGCGCATAATTTTATTGTGATCTCAGAATTTTAGTAAACTAATTTACAATTACAAAGGTGGAATCAGGCTGATGACGGTATACGAAAGCTGTTCACATTAAACACCACGTCATATTTTTGTTTCTGCGATAGTTTACTTGTAAAAGAAACATAAACAAAGTAAAGACAAAACAAAACGTAAGGCACAGTCTTCCTTTCCGCAGTTGCTTTGTCAGTTATAACATATTCATAGATGATAAAAGTTTCATATTTCAAATGTCTTTGTGCTTAAAACAGCTCAGTTCTCATCTGTTAAGGTTATAATTGCTTCAAAGGAAGACAGAAAACAACTATTGCCCCTGACTATCTGATGCCTAAAATATGCAAACTAGGGAAAATAATCGATGCTGTTTTAATTCCACACAAGTTCGATGCAAGTAATCACTGCGAAATCGACACAAACACAGCTCTTATTGCTACCATATCAGCATTTATACGACTCTATTTCTTGACTGCGATAACATGTTGTATTCATAACTTATGACTTCGTTTATGACTCCCAAATGAAACAAATGGAAATCTCTACTTACTAAATAGCTTGCGTTTCTGTCGAACTTTCTATCACATATGAAGAATTAAGTAATCACAAGGTCCTTGTCAACCTTTTTTATATCCATGTATATACAGACTGAGCTCATGATAATCACACCCGTGTCTCTACAGGTTGAGTTCATAATATTTATATGTATGTCGACACAGGCTCATATTATTATATTTTTATCTATGCTCATGAGGTTTATTCATCTCGATACAGGCTGAGTTTGTGATATTCATAATCATGTCGATACATGCAGAGTTCAGAATATTCACACACATGTCGATACAGGCTGAGCACATGCATGGCCATCTCGATTCCGACTGAGCTCATGATATTTATTTCATTGTCGATACATGCTCATGACGTGTGTACCAATGTCGATACAGACTGGGCTGATGAAATTTATACCCTATTGGTACAAGCTAATAACAGAAATACCTATGACGATAAGGGTTGAGATCATAACATTTAGACCCTTGTCAGTACACTCTGAGCTCATGATCTATAACCCATATGATATAGGCTGAGTTCGTTATAATTATACCTATGTCGATACGGACTTATAATATTTATATCACTAAAGATAACGTTCGTGACGTTTATACTCATTTCGATACAGGCTCAGCTCATCATATTTATACCTATATTAATACAGGCTGAGCATATGATCTTTATGATCATGTTGATACAAGCTGGGCACTCGATATCTATACCCATGGAGACATAGGATGAGATGAGGTTATGTTATTCATGCCCATGTCGATATAGTCTAAACTTTGATCATGTTTTTAATGCTCAAGTCGATCCAAGCTAAGCTTATGATAGTATACCCTCATCACAAGAGGCTGAGCTCATGATAGTTATACCCGCATCAATGCAGGCTGAGATCATGATCTTAATACCCATGTGATGCAGGCTGAGTTTATTATATTTATAACCATGTAAATACAGGTTGAACCTGTAACATTTATATCCCCGTCAATACAGGGTCACGATGTTCATAGCTATGTCGATAAAGGCTGAGCTCATGATCTTTATCCTAATGTTAATACACGCTGAGCTCGCGATCTTGATACTCACGTCAGTACAGGCTGAACTCATGATATTTAAACCCATGTCGATATAGTCTCAGGTGAGATCATGCTGTTTATACCAGTGTTGTTACAGCCTAATCTGAGCTCATGATCTTTATATCCATGTCGATGCAAGTTAAGCTCATGATATTATACCCCTGTTACAACAGGCTGAGTTCATGATATTTATACTCATACTGATACAACCTGAGCTTATAATATTATATCCGTGTTGATACAAGCAGAGCTCATGACATTTATAATGGGTCGATAAAAGTTGAGCTCATGACATTTATACCGATGTCGTTACAGGCAGAGTTTATGATCTTTATACCCATTTCCATGCAGGCTGAACTCATAATATTCATACACGCTGAGCTCATGATATTTGTATCCTGTCATAAAATGTATGCTCACGTCAAAAGAGAATGACCTCATGATAATACTTCCTAAGTTATACTGGATACGATATAATGTAGTTGCATGAACAGATAAGAAACGGAAGATAGAAACTGAAAATAGAGTAAAACAATTTTATTTAACATGAACAAGTCTGAATTATTTAACAGTGTTTGTCTCTTAAAGGAAACAGCATGTAAGACAGAATCACGTATCACAAAGAATACATATTGACGGTTATGATACTAATTACATTTTCTCATTGACTAACCCCTCTGTCAAATTACATATATAAATGATCACTCCTTATGGATTTCTTCTGACGTTCTTATACTAAATCTTAGTATTCAATAAACAAATTTGAACCTTGTCCAGAAAAAGGCCAGTTCCATCTGTCGGCATTGCAGAGACTTGAATTGGAATTTTTAAGTGTTTTCTATCTTGAGCAACATCAGTTCACCCTTATTTACTTCAATATTTGTTTTGCTTCTGATTAATCTTGAACAGGATATGAGAAAGTGATTGACTAATGAAGATCTCTCTAACATTAGACCGTAGTAAAATCTTCATCTAATTTCTGGTGATTGTGTGTTATCGTTAGACAGAAACATGGTAAATTAGCAGTGATGTCACTATCAAGATGTCACAAATACATGTCACCGTACCTGTTACCATCTTCTAACACAATTCCCAGGCATCAGGTTGAGAATTTGAATATCGGGAACAGTAAGGAAAACTTTCACTCATTACATTTTCACACACTATCTTAGTTTCGCAGTTTTACTACAAATTATGTCCACTCTTAAATATCAAAGAAGAGTTTCCAATGCATATCCTATCACACAACAAGTTCTATCAACAATATTTAACATGAGACTCAACTACACACCTTTTAAGCTGACAAAAAGAAAATTATTGAAATAAAAGAACCATGCTGATTTTCAGGGTGTAAGCAAAACAAAGTTATCAAAACATTTACATTTTGGGTGGCAGGTAAACCTATATTCAGCTGCTTATTATGCTAGTAACATCAGTTGTCCCAATAAGGAGGTGCTACAGACAAGATGACGCAACGGTAAATGTTAAAGGTATGGATGTTCTCCTCTTTTGTAAAACAAATACTCCTGTCATATTAAAGGCTAAACATACGTTCCCATTAGAAACCGATCTACGTCGCGGTGGGCTAAAATGACTATCGAAGACTCTAATATAACTGTAACTGTATTTATGTTTAAATTTTGCAATCTCTATAACTGACTGTCATGAATTCATCTTAAAAATATTTTTTCCCTTTCGTTATGCGCCTTTTGTTGCATGTTTATCTAGTATTGTACAAAAGCAATTTGAACTAAAACATCTAATCAAATAAGCCTAAGCACTAGGGCAACATTAGCGACAACTAACCAACAAAATTAGTTGTTAGTCATAGAATCATATTATTATTCTTTCTCCATGTAGATTCCATACTACCGAGGAAGTTTTAACATGGATCACTTAAATTCACTGAGTCGATGATATCCCTTTAACTAGCTTTATTCATAATAAATTGGGAGGAGAAAGAATGATTCACACCATTAACCAGTTATTCAGACAGTTCATGTATACTTGCACCAGCTAATGTCAGTGGTAGCAAATACAAACGGGAGAGATAACAGATTGGAGATTAAAACTATAGCAGTAATTGCCCCAGAAGATCAATTATAAACATATTTTATGAAGGAAAACCAAATTTCAATCATAACTGAGGCATTATCTTTGTAATTATAGATAACGGGTATTACATATAGACATTCAGAGAACGGTAGGGATTGATGCAATTGTTGCTGTTGGTGGTGGTGGTAGTATGTGTTTAACACCATTATTCAGCAGACAGGAAACCTTGTGAAGGAAGAACCGGAAAAATCCCTGAAGAACCACCGACCCACGGGAAGCTAATAGGTAGCTTTTTAGATATTCTTGCTGGCCGAGTCGGAGACTCGGGCCCAGGCGGAGAGAGGGAGATGCTAGTGATCTGTAAAGGCTAGCGCTGTAGACCACACTGCCACCTGGGGCCTTCGGAGTGATGTATGAAATAATCAAATACAACAAAATTAATATGAGAAGATACAAACTTTGTATCTTTTCATACAGTTAACTGTTTTTAAATCTTTATTTGAAAATCACAGTCTGTGGATTCGAAACGAACGAAGAAGAAAAATTGTAATGCGTCGTCTAGTCTTATAACAGGAATAAGTGACACTGTATTTACACTCAATTATCCGCTTAGACAATTTTATATTCAGCTAAAAATAGCAAAATTATTAACAAAGATTATGTACTTATGCACGTGCACTAGTAAGGGAAAAATATCCGTACAAACATACACAAATATTATCTCACAAAATGTGCCTCCAATTCTCACCAACACAATTATTAAAATATGTGTGTGCGCCTCTTTTCTCATATAACTACTTATCAATTGTGGTGCGACTATTATTAACTATGACCTAGCATACGTCCACTTGTAGGGTCGAAATTAAGAATGATTGCGTCCTGTTGTCTACAAATAACTTCTTATTAACAGAGGTGCGATTCTAATTGATTTATGCACTAATAAATTTAGGACAACTTACCTTTTATCTTTATTCTCTCGAAAACGAAATTCAATCTAAAACATATTTGGAAAATGCATCCTTTATCAACCTCGAATTTAGCAACAGCCTGTGTATTGATCGAATTTTCTAACACATATCGAGTAACGTAATCAAACGTTCATGCAACACAGAATTTGGAATCAAACTATTAACCAATTAAATCTGTTAGTACTACCTTACATTTCCTTGTTTTATAGAAATTAAGGACAGACTAAAATGGACAAATGGAGGAATAGTGGACGTACGTATATACGGTTCTCTTTTCTGTTACTATTCAGAAAGGCTCTGTTCTATGTAAATTGTGCATACGTGGTTCGAGTCAAAAGATTTAATGAAATACGTTTATGATCATTATACATTTACATTACTTACTGAGAATCTACACAGTAATGGTCTCTAAACTAATAACTTGTAACATTGGAAGGAACAGTGATAATATGGATACTGATAAAATGTTGTATTCTGTTTTTGTTGCTGTTGTTATGTTTGTTACGATTTTACTGTCACACACTGTGGTGAAATTATGAATTTTTGTTATCATTAGGATTTATCTCAATAAAATGCAACATTATTTTCCACGACCATTCTTACAAACGATTAGGGTATTTGCTTATGGACCAATCGATTACATGTATAGTAACTGAAATTGCGTACCATTTTTCAAAATTTTCATTAACAGTGGTGCGACTGTATAATATATTACCAACATTGATATAGTCTTATTTCCTTAGAAATTTTGGAAAGTAAAACACTTTATTTTCTGGAAAACTAACAGAGGTCCTTACTTTCGAAATAGCCAGGGCATTGGCCGTAATTCCTAGAAAATGTATGTAGAGTCGAGTATTTAAAGTCCACGTTAAATCGATATTCATTGTTATGAATCAAAGTATCCATATAAACACAAACATAATTTGTAGGACCACATTCTTTGTTATGCATTGGCGATCAACTATTCCATATTAATTTAGTGCAGGCTAAACGAGACCAAAAGAGAGGAATACTTGACGCATTTTTAAAGGCAAAAATTTGATTAAGTTTAATTGTTAAGTTAGGAGAAGCGCAGTTAAACTAAGAACGTACAAGGTCGAAATGAGAATACCAGCGCTATTATGCATATTTTGATGTAATATTACTTTTATCAAACATTTTGATGTAATCATAAATTTTCAGTATAACTTTTCTTTTATTTAAATGAAACATACAAATGTATTTTTATTTAATGTTTCCCTCGTCTTTTTACAATCTTGAGGGAATCATTTGCCTACGAATCTATCATGTACTGTTAATAAATATAAAAAGCACATATGAATTCGGTACAAAGCATTTTCTTTAAGTCATATAAAAAAAAACTTAAGGGTCTTAAGAAGATAACCGAGATGGGATTTCGGACTTATAAAAGAACACTCTTGATGGCGATTCAAATACTATGTTTATTGATGAATGACTTGAATGAGAAAAGGATTATAATTAATACGTCCGTGTAGAAGATCCAAATATTGGACAAATTAACATAATCCACACGAACCTAATAATGCAACAAATATAAATACAAATAAATGACCTTACACAGTACAAGGACAAAGGTGAACGATTCACAGTAATTTCACACGATGAAAAAATTGTTTTTATGAACAGTAAAAATGATTTGTCCACTCAAATAGTGAAACCTGAGGTAGTTTATTCAAATAGTGAAATGATAAATTGATAGGACAGATATCATACACAATATCTTAACACTCCCAAAACACTGGGTATAACAAACCCCAAAATTAGCCCACAACTAAAAGATTACATGCATGGAGTAACACAAAACACTCCGTCAATTTCACACTTGGCTACCAGTCACACCGGTTAATAAAGCAATCAGCATTATAGGTAGTCACCGACCAACATTCAATTCCTTGGTCAATCAAGCAATCAGCGCCCACCAATTCGGTCAGCAACACCCGATCGCCTCCTACTCGACCAGCAACACTGTTCACTCAGCTCTACGGCTATGGTTAACTTCTATGGTTAGCTCTATAGCTGGTACCACGTCGAGTACGATCACCATGGATCACTCTGGTCAGCTGAAAATACATCTAACACCGTGTACTATTGATGACATGGGCATCTAGGATAAAACATAATGACGTTATATAAGGTAAGTTATACAAATTACATTATCGGTACAATATTGCAAAACAATAAGCAGGTTCAGAAGTGAACCCGTGTCCGATAAGATTCCTATGGTACTAATCCTTTCTTAATAAAATGCAACTTTATATTGCTAATATAAATCTCTTGCTAAGTCTCAAACGCAGATAGAAAATATTTGTATTATATCACGCAAGCCAAAGGGACATAGAAAATGTACAAAGATATACCTTGTAGTACAATTGCTATAACTTTCAATATACATAAAAAGTTATATATATAAGAAATTAATAAATAACTTACATATCTCTACAGCTGAAGATGTGCAAGTCCCTAAGTAGACTGCTTACTGAGAAGACGTTCCGTAATGTGAAGATATCACCATACGGTGAGGCATTTATTTACAGACGATGTAGCCGTGCTAGATGTAAATCGCTTTTATCCCGTCGAGAGAACATCGCAAGTACGGCAGGGATGAACCGAACTCACTATTTCGAAATATTGTACATTATACGAAAATCATCCTCGGATATCATTGTACACAAAAAAAGAAACCCGAGTACATGCATTTAATAAATACAGGGATTTATACAATTCTGTGACATGGGTGATCCTAAACTTTAGCTAAAAAGGCTAATATTTCCAATATCTCAGATATACTTCTATTAGTGTTATGGGTGGTGTCCCCTTTCATAACGAATATCACGTTTGTAAAACAAAGACTTCTGTCGTGAACGAGGATAAAATACGTCTGTTGCATATAACCATTTGATGCATACTTATCGTGCAATTACAATTCAGTCATGTGAGTTATGCGCTCGTATGGTCATCGATACTAATTTCCCACCAGACTCTGCAGCAAGTTATTCATATTGTGTATAATTTGTATTGTACAGTCTGTGTAAATGTTGTATAGTACGTATAAGTGTTGTATAGTCTGTATAAATGTTGTATAGTCTGCATAAAAGTTGCATAGTCTGTATAAATGTTGTATATAGTAGCAAAAGTGTTATATAGTTTCTAGAATTTTTTTTATAGGCTTTATAAGTGTTGTATAGCCTGTACAACTGTTGTATAACCTGTACATACATTGTATACACCGCGTAAGTGTTACAAACTCTGCATAAATGTATTATTTAAGTTTTGTATAGTCTGTGTAAATGTTGTATAGTCTATATGACTGCTGTATAGTCTTATGTATAGTCTGTGCAAATGTTGATTAGCCTGTATAAATGTTGGTAAAGGATAAACATTTTTTGTCGCCCATTTACTGCGGCCGAAAGGTAGAACGATGTTCGCTCATGCGTATAACCAACCTTTCGGCAACCGGTCACCGAATGGTTCATGTGTCGTCCAAAGTTTTAGCATATATCTCGCTCAGATATAATTTATATTTGTCACCTGATAGTATTATACAGAATGTAATTTCGCTATTACGATTACCAGCCAGACTGAAATAAAGTGATCGCATGAATTGGACGGTCCAATTATCGAGGTTCTGCTCTCGGCATCCATAAGATAGTGCCTTATGTGATGACGTCACGTAAGGGGGCAGGGGCAAGTTTTATTGTACAAATTTAATGCTGCAATCAGCAACCTAGAATTAAAACAAATGATAAAGATATCAAATCTACAAGTGAGGTCAAAATGGTTCATATTTTTGGATACCTGTATTAAAACAAAGTATAAGGATATTCTCCACTTGACCAGAGAAGTCAATGGCAGTTCATAGCGGAAGAAGTTTATGCACCCCACCCCAAATTTATACCTGCAATTTTCATGTCCGAAGGTCATTTTTCACACCATGTGAAGCTCACAGTGCAAACATAAGCCCTCTTCCTAGATAACAATTCTGTAAAACAGTGTGTACTAAATAGGCTGATGCAATTGAAAATAGTTGTCATCCTAGCCGATTTTGAGATATTCTACCTGCCCCAAACCCATGTGTTTACTGCTATGCGAGGCTAGCTCTTTTTCCTAGCCGATTATTGGTATTTCGCTATCAACATACTGCAGAGTAACTATGGAAAGTGTACATGCCTGACATCAATTTCAAGAACAACACAAGCCCGAAACATCTAGTTCACCAATATATCCATAGCTTTAATTAGTAAACAATAATAGCTGAAAAAGTCACAGCATTGACTTAAAATAAGAAATTTGCCATGGAGTCAATTACGAAACTAGCCCTGCCATCAAAGGCGCGCACCTAAGAGAACTTGGCACACCGAGGCCCTTTATGTACAATTATAGAGGAAAAGTGGGTTTGTATTTAATATATACCCAATACAGAATTATGAAAATGTGTTTAGATTGGATATTTTCTCTGTATTTTATTGAACAGTGGATTTATATTTACGTCATATATTTCTAATAATAATAATAATAATAATAATAATAATAATCCAAATTTATTCAACAAACATAACACACTCAAGTATTCTCACACACGTACTCAGACGGATTTAAAATGCATTAATATGTGTAACCATACTATTAGACAGACACATAATACGAACAATTCTATACACAGGAATACACATTTCAGCATATCCGAAGACGTACATACATTTGAGTCTATTCAATTAACGCGTGAATCTCGGGTACTTACACCTAGAAAATATTTTATCTGTTGATTCATATTATATAACAATTACGTGAGACAAGACGGTCTTTAGGGGTATCTGCATAAAACCAGTAACGCGTTGTCATATTGCAGGTATGTTGATATTTATTTTTAAGAATCAACATGCAATTTTGTTTCTTTTCTTCTGGTGTAACAAAATTAAAATCATGTGTTTCATTCTTTCTTCTTTTTCATCCTTTTATCTGTTTCATCTAACAAAACTTCATCATCACCTATGTGTTCAAGTTTCATTCTAAATTGATGTGAAAGGCGATTCAGCTTTTCTGTTATTGTGTTTTCTAAATGAATACGTTAACATTCCCAAATTAGCAGTATTGACAAGTATAATAATACCTTTGTGGTTCAGATGAAACGATGCAATTCTGCATAAAGAAGGCTACATTAATCAGTTTGTACAACTAATGCATGAAACCACAATCGTATTCTCATATATATTTAATCTTTTTATTTTATATGTAGGTGTAGCAACAACTGGAAACATATAAAAAAATCAAATATATAAATATGGCAAATACTATGTGTCTAGCATAGAAATGTGCGAACAAAGGTTGTTATACAAGCTATATTAATTTATATTTTATTATGTTTGTATTTTATATTTAAATGGTGCTCTCCAAATGCTGCCAAAAGTTATTTTAAAATTAAAGGCTATCTGTAAGTTCTCATTATGAATTACATCTTTATTTATTAAGGTCCTTAAAACATTTGATATGCATACAATCTCTAAAATAAATCAGAATGAGCAAACACTTCACTCTATGTTAAATGATAAGAAAATAATTTAGTAAATAGAGATATACATGACAGACGAATCTATCAATTCCTCCCGGCGCGAGGGTGGCCGGGCGAGTGGTAAGCTGAAAGATGTAACCCTAAAGGCATGTCATTGATTTAGGGAACTTGATAATAGCTTAATATTAGGGTCTGATTTGAACTGCCACCTGGACAGTCCACATGTATTGACGTCTTGGACTGTAACGAAAACTTCCTTGCTGGCTAGGACATAATAGGTGGGAAATTGAGTCGCTCCACAAGTACCTTTTGTAACCTGCTACTATAGAATATCAATCCAACCCATCTTATCCCATAAAGGAAAAGGTAATCGGACTGTAAAGAAAGCTTCAAATAGTATGAAAAAAAAAATGTTTTGGCCTGGGGTGAGAGGGGCATTTTATTGTGATATCAGTATCTGCGAAATGAATGCGATCAATCTACTTACATAACTTATTGTTCTTATGGATCATTCAGAGGAAAGTCTTCCTTCCTCCGTCAGGTTAAACATTTAAAAACAATTTCAATTTAGCATGCCTGCTTAAAGTAGCAGATACGTTATGACTGTCATATTCCTAAAATTTATCAATAAAATTTTACATTTTTCCCGACTTGTAGAATCTAAATTTGTTAATTATCTTCGATGCTTGTGGGCACATTTTTAAGGTAGCAAAACAATCAACACATACCAAGGAACCTGTATATTATTATACTGCACGTGAAGATGCATCTGTTTCTCAGAAACTAGCAAAAAATATATGTTAAACTTGCTCAGCAATAAAATGAATTCCTAAAATTTAATCAACGATTTTCTCTCGTTGGTAGGTAGCTCAAGCCAACTTTTTATCATCTATAGAGAAGTAGCAAACGTTCACGTTTCTCGTCCATAGATAAGTAGTACCACAGGTGAATGAAGCAAGCAATGGTGTACATAAAGTCATTGTTTGCCACTGTTTACGATATGAACCTAAACAAACAACCGATATTTCGACCAGTCGTTTTAACATGTTAATCGCAGTATTAGTAAAGGCTGTATTGGTTTTCTTGAATAATTCTTTTGACGTAGTGTCCGTTTTTGACACATGTGGCGAAACTTAATCTAGGTTATCACGTTTGAAGGTTCATATTACATGCTTAGACCGCACACAATATACAACGAAGATATACCTGAAGAGAAACTCCCTTTGTATAGTGAGTAAGTAAATACATCCATAAAAAAGACAGGACTTGATAAAGTCAAGGCCTAAAAAGAGATTAACATGTTAATGGCTCTATCGCGATAAATACTTTATGAAATGAATCTCCCTTGTTTGGGTGGATGTGTATGTTGTATTTGGATGCACATATAGACATTTTGCATTTCTCGTAACTGTCAATCTAAAAGAATTAGGTATAATATTCTAATGTACAAGATAATGATTTATCTATTTCATTTTTAACCTGCGCCTTTATAAGACTGATCATTAATTTTAGGTGTTTTAAAATCATTTTGAATAATGGATGCGCTCAAAAGTTCATTTTGTTGTTTTGTTTGTGTTGGGGGGCATTCTTGCCTTTTTGTTGGGGGTGGGGAGGTGGTGTTTGGGTTTCTGTTTGATTCTTTGTTTGCTTTTGGTTTCTTTATTATGGTAGGTTCATGCTGTTAGACCGCTACACTTTTCACACGAATTTCTTGTTGGGCTTGAATTTGAGATAATTCATTCAAATTTAACACACACATTTCCTAGACTTGTAGATAATATGTGATACTTGTCTCATATTGTATTATAAATTAGTCATGAGTTATTATGTTGAACAATAACTGTTGCGATTTCAATCTTCAATTTAAACACAGTATATTGATTTGGTTAGATTTTACAAGTCCAATATAAATACTTTTTCTGTTTAAAATTTACTTAACGTTTGTTTTAACTTCAGAAATTTAATAAGATAATTTAAAATTACAAAGGAGGAATCAGATTGATGACGTTATCCGCTAGATGTTGACCTTAAACACCACGTAATATCTTGATTTCTGAAATAATTTACTTGCAAAAAAAAAAGTGAAGACAAAACGACGCGTAAGTCACAGTCTTCTAATCCGGATTTGCTTTGTCAGTTATAACATATTCACAGATGATAAAACTTTCATATTTCAAATGTCTTTGTGCTTAAAACAACTCAGTTCTCATCTGTTAAGGTTATAAATTTTTCAAAGGAAGACATATAAAACGAGTATTGACGCTGACTATTTGATGACTGAAATATACAAACTGGAGAAAATAATCGAGTCTGTTTTAATTCCACACAAGTTCGATGCAAGTAATCACTGCAAAATCGACATAAATACGACTCTAATTGCTACCTATATCAGCAATTATACGAATCTATTTCTTGACTGCGATAACGTTTTGTATTCATAACTTATGACTTCGTATCTCCCAAATGAAAGCCATGGAAACCTCTACTTACTAAATAGCTTGCGCTCCTGTCGACTTTTCTATCACATATGAAGAATTAAGTAATCACAAAGTCTTTGTCAGCCTTTTTTATATCCATGTATATACAGACTGAGCTGATGACAATCACACCCGTGTCTGTATAGGCTGAGTTCATAATATTTATATCCTGGTCGATACGGGCGGAGCTCATGACAATCACACCCGTTTCTGTACAGGCTGAGTTGATAATATTTATATCCTTGTCGATACAGGCTCATAGCATTTATACCCATGTCGATACACGCATGGCTTATTATAATTGTATCTATGCTCATGTGGTTTATTCATCTCGATACAAGCCGAGTTTGTGATATTCGTAATCATGTCGATACAGGCAGAGTTCAGAATATTCACACTCATGTCGATACAGGCTAAGCTCATGTATAGCCGTCTCGATTGACACTGAGCTCATGATGTTTATATCCCTGTCGATACATGCTCAACGTGTATAGCAATATCGATACAGACTGGACTTATGAAATTTATCCCCTATTCATACAAGCTAATAACATAAATGCCTATGACGATAAGGGTTAAGATCATAACATTTAGACCCTTGTCAGTACACTCTGAGCTAATGATCTATAACCCATATGATACAGGCTGAGTTCGTTATAATTATACCTATGTCGATACGGACTTATAATCTTTATATCACTAAAGATAACGTTCGTGACGTTTATACTCATTTCGATACAGGCTCAGCTCATGATATTTATATTCTATAATACAGGATGAGCTTACGATCTTTATATATAGGATACCCCCGTCACAAGAGGCTGAGCTCATGATAGTTATAACCGTATCAATGCAGGCGGAGATTATGATCTTAATACTCGTGCGACACAGGCTGAGTTTATTATATTTATAACCATGTCAATACAGGTTGAACCCATAATATTTATATCCCCGTCAATACAGGCTCATGACGTACATAGCAATGTCGATAAAGGCTGAGCTCATGATCTTTATCCTAATGTTAATACACGCTGAGCTCGCGATTTTGATACTCACGTCAATACAGGCTGAACTCATGATATTTAAACCCATGTCGATATAGTCTCAGGTGAGATCATGTTATTTATACCAGTGTTGTTACAGCCTAAGTTGAGCTCATGATCTTCATATCCATGTTGATGCAGGTTACGCTCATGATATTATACCCCTGTTACAACAGGCTGAGTTCATGATATTTATACTCATACTGATACAGCCTGAGCTCATAATATTATATCCGTGTCGATACAGGCAGAGCTCATTACGTTTATAATAGGTCTATTAAAATTGAGCTCACGACCTTTATATCGATGTCGCTACAGGCAGAGCTTATGATTTTTATACCCATTTCCATGCAGGCTGAACTCATAATATTCATACACGCTGAGATCGTGATATTTGTATCCTATCATAAATTGTATGCTCATGTCAAAAGAGAATGACCTCATATTAATACTTCCTAAGTTATACTGGATACGAACTGTTGTAGTTGTATGAACAGATAACAAACGGAAGATAGAAACTGAAAATAGAGTAAAACAATTTTATTTAACATGAACAAGTCTGAATTATCTTACAGTGTTTGTCTCTTTAAAAAACAGCATGTTAGACAGAATCATGTATCACAAACAGTACGTATTGACGGATACGATACTAATTATATTTGCTCATTGACTGACACAACTGTCAAGTTATATGAATAAATAATCCCCCTTATGGAATTTTTCTTCCCTCGTTATACAAAATCTTAATATTCAATAAACAAATTTTAACCTTGTCCAGAAAAAGGCCAGTTCTATCTGTCGGCATTGCAGAGACATGAATGGGAATTTGTAAGTGTTTTCTATCTTACGAAACATCAGTTCACCCTTATTTACTTCAATATTTCTTTGCTTCTGATTAATCTTGAACAGGATATGAGAAAGTGATTGACTAATGAAGATCTCTCTAGCATTAAACCGTAGTAAAATGTTGATCTAATTTCTGATGATTATGCGTTATCGTTAGACAGAAACATGATAAATTAGCAATGATGTCACTATCAAGATGTCACAAATACATGTCACCGTACCTGTTACCATCTTCTAACAGAACTGCCAGGCATCAGGTTAAAAATTTGAATATCGGGCACAGTAAAGAAAATTTTTACTCATTACATTTTCACACACAATCTTAGTCTTGCAGTTTTACTACAAATTATGTCCACTCTTAAACATCAAAGAAGAGTTTCCAATGCATATCCTATCACACAACAAGTTCTATCAACACTATTTAAAATGAGACCCGACTACACACTTTTTAAGCTGACAAAAAGAAAATCATTGAAAAAAAAAAATCATGCCGATTTTCAGCCTGTAAGTAAAACAAAGTTATCAAAACAAAGTTATCGAGACATTTACATTTTGGGTGGCAAGTAAACCTGTATTCAGTTGCCTATTATGCTAGTAACATCAGTTGTCCCAATAAGGAGGTGCTACAGACAAGATGACACAACGGCAAATGTTGTTAAAGGTATGGATGGTCTCCTATTTTGTCAAAGGTTACATTTTTCTAAAGCAAGTTCTTCTGTCATGTTAAAGGCTAAACATATGTTCCCATTAGAAACCGATCTGCCTCGCGGTGAGCTAAAATTACTATTGAAGACTCTAATATAACTTTAACTGTATTTCAATTTAAATTTTGCAATCTCTTTAACTGACTGTCATGAATTCATCTTGAAAATATCTTTTCCCTATCGTTAAGCGCCTTTTGTTGCAGGTTTAACTGGTATTGTAGAAAAGCAATTTGAACTAAAACATCTAATCAAATAAGCCTAAGCACTACGGCAACATTAGTGACAACTAACCAACAAAATTAATATTGAGTCATAGAATAATATCATTATTCATTCTCCATGTTGATTCCATAGCACAGAGGAGGATTTAGTTTGGGTCACTGAAATTCACTGAGACGATGATGTCCCTTTAACCCGCTTTGTTCAGAATAATTCAGGAGGAGAAAGAGTGATTCACACCATTAACCAGTCATCCAATACAGTTCAAGTATACTTGCACCAGCTAATGTCAGTGGTAGTAAATACAAACGGGAGAGATAACAGATTGGAGATTAAAACTGTAGCAGTAATTGCCCCAGAAAATCAATTATAAACATATTTTATGAAGGTAAACAAAATTCAATCATAACTTAGGCATCATCCATGTAATCATAGATAAAAAGTATTATATAAAGAGATTGAGAAAAACGGTAGGGATTGATGCAATTGTTGTTGTTGGTGGTGGTGGTGGTTGTGGTGGTATGTGTTTAATGACATTATTCAGCGGACAGCACTCCTTGTGGAGGAAGAACCGGAAAAGTCCCTGAAGAACCACCGACCCAGGGGAAGCTAATAGCAAGCTTTTTCAGACACCCATGCTGGACGAGTCGGACACTCCGGACCAGGCGGAGAGAGGAAGACACCAGTGATCTGAAAAGGCGGGCGCTGTAGACCACACTGCCACCTGGGGCCTTGGGAGCGATGTATTAAACAAATCAAATACAACAAAATTAATATGAGAAGATACAAACCGTTTTTATATCTTTTCATTCAGTAGCCTATTTTTAAATCTTTATTTGAAAATAACAATCTCTGGACTCGAAAAGAACGAAGAACAAAAATTGTAATGCGTCGTCTAGTTTTATAACTGGAATATGTGACACTGTATTTACACTGAATTATCTGCTTAGAAAAGAAAATTTATTTTAGATGCAGCTAAAAATAGCAAAATTATTAACAAAGATTATGTACTTATGCGCGTGCTCTAGGAAGAGAGAAATATCCTTCAAAACATACACAAATATTATCCCACAATATTTACTTCCAATCATCACCAACACAATTATTAAAATATGTGTGTGCGCCTCTTTTCTCATATAACTACTTATCAATTGTTGTGCCACTATTATTAACTATGATCTAGCATACGTCCACTTGTAGGGTCGAAATTGAGAATGATTTCGTCCTGTTGTCTATATATAACTTGTTATTAAGAGAGCTGAGACTCTTATTGATTCATGCTCTAAACAATTTCGGCGTACATACCTTTTGGGTTATTCCTTTGACTACGAAACTGTGATAGAGACAACGGTCTTTCGTAGGGTCAACATTGAGAATACTTACGCCCTATTGTCTATATATAACCTCATATTAACAGAGGTACGACTCTAATTGATTTATACTCTAACAAATTTCGAAAAATTTATATTTTATCTTTATTCTTTCGAAAACGAAATTCAGTCTAAGCAAATATTTGAAAAACTTACCCTTTATCAACTTCACATTTAGCAACAGCCTCTGTATTGATCGATTTTTCTAATACATATATCGAACGTAATCAAACGTCCATGCAACACAGAATTTGTAATCAAAATATTAATCAATTAAATCTGTTAGTACTACCTTACATTTCCTTGTTTTATAGAAATTAAGGACAGACTAAAATGGACAAATGAAGGAATAGTGGACGTAAGTTTATACGGAACAGTTCTCTTTTCTGTTACTATTCAGAAAGGCTCTGTTCTATGTAAATTCCGCATAGGTAGTTCGAATCAAAAGATTTATTGAAATACGTTGATGATCATTATACATTTACATTACTTACTGAGAATCTACACAGGAATGGTCTCTAAACTAATAACTTGTAACATTGGAAGGAACACTGATAATATGGATACTGATAAAATGTTGTATTCTGTTTTTGTTGCTGTTGTTATGTTTGTTACGATTTTGCTGTCACACACTGTGGTGAAATTATGAATTTTTGTTATCATTAGGATTTATCTCAATAAAATGCAACATCGTTTTCACCGACCATTCTTACAAACGGTTAGGGTATTTGCTTATGGACCAATCGATTACATGTATAATAACTGAAATTGCGTACTATTTTTCAAAATTTTCATTAACAGTGGTGCGACTGTATAATATATTACCAACATTGATATAGTCTTATTTGCTTAGAAACTTTGGAAAGTAAAACACTTTATTTTCTAGAAAACTAACAGAGGTCCTTACTTTCGAAATAGCCAGGGCATTGGCCGTAATTCCTAGAAAATGTATGTAGAGTCGAGTATTTAAAGTCCACGTTAAAATCGATATTCATTGTTATTAATCAACGTATCCATATAAACATAAACATAACTTGTAGGACCACATTCTTTGTTGTGTATTGGCGATCAACTATTATACATACATTTAGTGCAGGCTAAACGAGACCAAAAGAGAGGAATACTTGACGCATTTTTTTTAAAGGCAAAACTTTGATTAAGTTTAATTGTTAAGTTAGGACAGGCGTAGTTAAACTAAGAACGTACAAGGTCGAAATGATAATACCAGCGCTATTATGCATATTTTGATATAATATTCCTTTTCTCAAACATTTTGGTGTAATCATAAATTTTCAGTATAACTTTTCTCTTATTTAAATGAAACATACAAATGTATTTTTATTTAATGTTTCCCTCGTCTTTTTACAATCTGGAGGGAATCATTTGCCTACGAATCTATCATGAACTTCTAACAAATATAAAAAGTACATATGAATTCGGTACAAAGCATTTTCTTTATGTCATAGAGAAAAGAAACTTAAGGGTTTTAAGAAGATAACCGAGATGAGATTTCGGACTTATAAAAGAACACTTGATGGCGATTCAAATACTATGTTTATTGATGAATGACTTGAATCAGAAAAGGAGTATGATTAATATGTGTTTGTATAAGATCCAAATATTGGACAAATTAACATAATCCACACTAACCTAATAATACAACAAAAATAAATACAAATAAATGACCTTACACAGTAAAAGGACAAAGGTGAACGATTCACAGTAATTTCACACGATGAAAAGATTGTTTTTATGAATAGTAAAAATGATGTGTCCACTCAGATAGTGAAAACTAAGGTAGTTTATTCAAATAGTGAAATGATGAATTGATAGGACAGATATCATACACAATATTTTAACACTCCCAAAACACTGGGTATAACAAACCCCAAAATTAACCCACGGCTAAAAGATTACATGCATGGAGTAACACAAAACACTCCGTCAATATCACACTTGGCTACCAGTCACACCGGTCAATCAAGCAATCAGCATTATAGGTAGTCTCCGACCAACATTCAATTCCTTGGTCAATCAAGCAATCAGCGCCCACCAATTAGGTCAGCAACACCCGATCGCCTCCTACTCGACCAGCAACACTGTTCACTCAGCTCTACGGCTGCTATGGTTAACTTCTACGGTTAGCTCTATAGCTGGTACCACGTCGACTACGATCACCATGGATCACTCTGGTCAACTGAAAATATATCTAACCCCGTGTTCTATTCATGACACGGGCATCTAGGATAAAACATAATGACGTTATATAAGGTAAGTTATACAAATTACATTATCGGTACAATATTACAAAACAATAAACAGCTTCAGAAGTGAACCCGTGTCCGATAAGATTCCTATGGTACCAAACCTATCTTAATGAAATGCAACTTTACATTGCTAATATCAATATCTTCTTAAGTCTAAATTACAAAATATTTGTATTATATCACTCAAGCCAAAGCTACATAGAAAATACAAATATATACGTGGTAGTAAAACAGCTATAACTTTCAGTATACATAAGAAGTTATATACATAAGAAATTAATAAATAACTTACATACCCCTATAGCTGAAGATGTGCAAGTCCCTAAGTAGACTGCTTACTGAGAAGACGTTCCGTAATGTGAGGATATCACCTTACGGTGAGGCATTTATAAACAGACGATGTAGCAGTGCTAGATGTAAATCGGTTTTTCCCGTCTAGAGAACATCGCAAGTACGGCAGGGATGAACCGAACTCACTATTTCGAAATATTGTACATTATACGAAAATCACCCTCGGATATCATTGTACACAAAAAAAGAAACCCGAGTACATGCATTTAATAAATACAGGGATTTATACAATTCCGTGACATGGGTGATCCTAAACTTTAGCTAAAAAGGCTAATATTTCCAATATCTCAGATATATTTCTATTAGTGTTATGGGTGGTGTCCCCTTTCATAACGAATATCACGTTTGTAAAACAAAGACTTCTGTCGTGAACGAGGATAAAATACGTCTGTTACATATAACCATTTTATTCATACGTATCGTGCAATTACTATTCACTCACGTGAGTTATGCGCGTGTGTGGTCATCGATACTAATTTCCCACCAATCTCTGCAGCAAGTTATTCATATTGTGCATAATTTGTATTGTACAGTCTGTGTAAATGTTGTATAGTACGTATAAGTGTTGTATAGTCTGTATAAATGTTGTATAGTCTGTATAAAAGTTGCATAGTCTGTATAAATGTTGCATATAGTAGCAAAAGTGATATATAGTTTCTAGAGATCTTTTTACAGTCTTTATAAGTGTCATATAGCCTGTACAACTGTTGTATAACTTGTACTTACATTGTATAGACCGCATAAGCGTTACAAACTCTGCATAAATGTATTATTTATGTTTTGTACATCCAATGTAAATGTTGTATAGTCTATATGACTGCTTTATAGTCTATTGTATAGTCTGTGCAAATGTTCTTTAGTTTCTATAAATCTACCGAAAGGTAGAACGATGTACGCTCATGCGCATAACCAACCTTTCGGCGACCGGTTGCCGAATGGTTCATGTCTCGCCCAAAGGTTTAGGATATATCTCGCTCAGATATAATTTATATTTGTCACCTGACAATATTATACAGAATGTAATTTCGCCATTACGATTACCAGCCAGACTGAAATAAAGTGTTCGCATGAATTGGACGGTCCAGTAATCGAGGTTCTGCTCTCGGCATCCATAAGGTAGTGGCTTATGTGACGACTTCACGTAAGGGGGCAGGGGCAAGTTTTATTGTACAAATTTAATGCCGCAATCAACAACCTAGAATAAAAAAATCATAAAAGTATCAAATCCACAAGTGAGGTCATAAAGATTCATATTTTTGGATACCCGTATGAAAACAAAGAATAATAATATCCACTCGACCAGAGAAGTCAATGGCAGTTCATAGCGGAAGAAGTTGTTGCACCCCACCCCAAATTTATACCTGCAATTTTCATGTCCGAAGGTCATTTTTCACACCATGTGATGCTCACAGTGCAAACATAAGCCCTCTTCCTAGATAACAATTCTGTAAAACAGTGCGTACTAAATAGGCTGATGCAACTGAAAATAGTTGTCATCCTAGCCGATTTTGAGATATTCTACCTGCCCCAAACCCATGTGTTTACTGCTATGCGAGGCTAGCTCTTCTTCCTAGCCGATTATTGGTATCTCACTATCATCATACTGCAGAGTAACTATGAAAAGTGTACATGCCTGACATCAATTTCAAGAACAACACAAGCCCGAAACATCTAGTTCACCAATATATCCATATCTTTAATTAATAAACAATATGAAATCATATGGACAACGCTCTTTTGCATACCAGGGCGCAGCAATGTGGAACGAATTGCCCACTGCACTTAGACACAAAGACACAGTGGTCTCATTCAAGAGCGCCCTTAAAACTCACTTATTTGAACTGCAAGAACAGACTTAAAGGCCTAATAATGTATCCTTATAATGTATCCTTACCTTAAATATTTACAGCATGTTTTGTGTTTCTAATTTCGTATTGTTTGTTTTTATTTTTCTGATCATATCATTATATATGTTTTTTTAAGTGTTGTCAAATGTTGTAAAGAGCTTAGAGCTTCTAAAGATTAGGAGCTATAAAATGTCCTCATTATTATTATTATTATTATTATTATTATGCCATTAAAGGCTCCCACCTAAGAGCACATGGCAAACCGAGGCCCGTTATGGAAAATTATAGAGAAAAAGTGGGTTTGTACTTAAAATAAACCGAAAACAGAATTATGAAAATGTGTTTTGATTGGATATTTTCTCTGTATTTTATTGAACAGTGGATTTATATTTGCGTCATATATTTCTAATAATAATAATAATAATAATAATAATATTCCAACTTTATTCAACAAACATAACACACTCAAGTATTCTCACATACGTACTCAGACGGATTTAAAATGCATTAATATGTGTAACCATACTATTAGACAGACACATAATACGAACAATTCTATACACAGGAATACACATTTCAGCATATCCGAAGTCATACATACATCTGAGCCTATTCAATTAACGCGTGAATCTCGGGTACTTACACCTAGAAAATATTTTATCTGTTGATTCATATTATATAACAATTACGTGAGACAAGACGGTCTTTAGGGGTATCTGCATAAAACCAGTAACGCGTTGTCATATTGCAGGTATGTTGATATTTATTTTTAAGAATCAACATGCAATTTTGTTTCTTTTTTTCTGGTGTAACAAAATTAAAATCATGTGTGTCATTCTTTCTTCTTTTTCATCCTTTTATATATATAATCTAACAAAACTTCATCATCACATATGCTTTCAAGTTTCATTCTAAATTGATGTGAAAGGCGATTCAGCTTTTCTGTTACTGTGTTTTCTAAATGAATACGTTAACAATCCGAAATTAGCAGTATTGACATGTATAATAATACCTTTGTGGTTCAGATGAAACGATGCAATTCTGCATAAAGAAGGCTACATTAATCAGTTTGTAAAACTAATGCATGAAACCACAATCGTATTCACATATACATTTAATCCTTTTATTTATATGTAGGGGTAGCAACAACTGGAAAGATATGAAAAAATCAAATATATAAATATGGCAAATACTACATGTCTAGCATAGAAATGTGCGAACAAAGGTTGTTATACAAACTATATTAATTTATATTTTATTATGTTTGTATTTTATATTTAAATGGTGTTCTCTAAATGCTGCCAAAAGTTATTTTAAAATTAAAGGCTATCTGTAAGTTCTCATTATGAACTACATCTTTATTTATTAAGGTCCTTAAAACATTTGATATGCATACAACCTCTAAAATAAATCAGAATGAGCATGCACTTCATTTTATGTTAAATGATAAGAAAATAATTTAGTAAATAGAGATATACATGACAGACGAATCTATCAATTCCTCCCGGCGCGAGGGTGGCCGGGCGAGTGGTAAGCTGAAGGAGGTAACCCTAAAGGCATGTCATTGATTTAGGGAACTTGATAATAGCTTAATATTAGGGTCTGATTTGAACTGCCACCTGGACAGTCCACATGGACTGACGTCTTGGACTGTAACGAAAACTTCCTTGCTGGCTAGGACATAATAGGTGGGAAATTGAGTCGCTCCACAAGTACCTTTTGTAACCTGCTACTATAGAATATCAATCCAACCCATCTTATCCCATAAACGAAAAGGTACTCGGACTGGAAAGAAAGCTTTAAAGCATGAAAACAATGTTTTGGACTGGGGTGAGAGGGACATTTTATTGTGATATCAGTATCTGCGAAACGAATGCGATCAATCTACTTACATAACTTTGTGCTCTCATCGCTCATTCAAAGGAAAGCCTTCCTCCGTCAATTTAAACATTTAAAAACAATTTCAATTTAGCATGTCTGCTTAAAGTAGCAGATACGTTATGACTGTCATATTCCTAAAATTTATCAATAAAATTTTACATTTTTCAAGACTTGTAGAATCTCATTTGTTAATTATCTTTGATGCTTGTGGGCACATTTTTAAGGTAGCAAAACAATCAACACATACCAATGAATCTGTATATTATTATACTGCACGTGAAGATGCATCTGTTTCTCCGAAACTAGCAAAAAATATATGTTAAACTTGCTCAGCAATAAAATGAATTCCTAAAATTTAATCAACGATTTTCTCTCGTTGGTAGGTAGCTCAAGCCAACTTTTTATCATCTATAGAGAAGTAGCAAACGTGCACGTTTCTCGTCCATAGATAAGTAGTACCACAGGTGAATGAAGCAAGCAATAGTGTACATAAAGTCATTGTTTGCCACTGTTTACGACATGAACCTAAACAAACAACTGATATTTCGACCAGTCGTTTTAAAATTTTAATCGCAATATTAGTAAAGGCTGTATTGGATTTCGTGATTAATTCTTTTGACGTAGTGTCCGTTTTTGACACATGTGGCGAAACTTAATCTAGGTTATCACGTTTGAAGGTTCATATTACATGCTTAGACCGCACACAATATACAACGAAGATATACCTGAAGAGAAACTCCCTTTGTATAGTGAGTAAGTAAATACATCCATAAAAAAGACAGGACTTGATAACGTCAAGACCTAAAGAGAGATCAACATGTTAATGGCTCTATCGGGATAAATACTTTATGAAATGAAGCTCCCTTGTTTGGGTGGATGTGTATATTGTATTTGGATGCACATATAGACATTTTGCATTTCTCGTAACTGTCAGTCTAAAAGAATTAGGTATAATATTCTAATGTACAAGATAATGATTTATCTATTTCATTTTAACCTGCGTCTTTGTAAGACTGATTATTAATGTTAGGTGTTTTAAAATCATTTTGAATAATGGATGCGCTCAAAAGTTCATTTTGTTGTTTTGGTTGTTTTTTTCGGGAGAGGGGGTGCTTGTTTGCTTTCTTTGGGAGGGTGGTGGTGGTGTTTGGGTTTTTTATTTGATTATATGTTTGCTTTTGTTTTTTATTATGGCAGCATCATGCTGTTAGAACGCTATATTTTTCACATGAAATTCTTGCTGGGCTTGAATTTGAGATAATTCATTTAACTTTATTTCAGACATTTCCTAGAATTGTCAATAATGTGTGATGTTTGTTTCGTATGATAACATAAATTAGATATGAGTTATTATGTTGAACAGTAATTGATGCGACTTAAGTCTTCAATGTAAGCACAGTATATTAATTTTTGCCAGATTTTGCAAGTCCAATATAAAAAAAATTTCAGGATAAAAATTACTGAACGTTTACCTTAAGTGCAGACATTTAATAAGATAATTTAAAATTACAAAGGAGGCATCAGGCTGATGACGTTATACGCTACATATTGACCTTAAACACCACGTAATATCTTGATTTCTGCAAGAATTTACTTGTATAAAAAAAAAACAATAAAAAAACAAAGTGAAGTCAAAACGAAACTTAAGGCACAGTCTTCCGTTCCAGACTTGCTCTGTCAGTTATAACATATTCACAGATGATAAAAGTTTCATATTTCAAATGTCTCTGTGCTTACAATAGCTTAGTTCTCATCTGTTAAGGTTACAACTGTTTCAAAGAAAGATATGAAACAAGTATTGACCCTGGCTATTTGGCTATTTGATGCCTGAAATATGCAAATTGGGGAAAATAATCGAGTCAGTTTTATTTCCACACAAGTTCGATGCACGTAATCACTGCGAAATCGACATAAATACAAATCCAATTGCTACCTATATCCGAAATTATACGACTCTATTTCTTGACTGCGATAACATGTTGTATTCATAACTTATGACTTCGTATCTCCCAAATGAAACCAATGGAAACCTCTACTTACTAAATAGCTTGCGTTTCTGTCGAACTTTCTATCACATATAAAGAATTAAGTAATCACAAGGTCCTTGTCAACCTTTTTTATATCCATGTATATATCCCTGTCGACACATGCACATGACGTGTATACCAATGTTGATACAGACTGGGCTGATGAAATTTATCCCCTATTCATACAAGCTAATAACATAAATACCTATGACGATAGGGTTGAGATCATAACACTTAAACCCTTGTCAGTACACTCTGAGCTCATGATCTTTAACCCATATGATACAAGCTGAGTTCGTTAGAATTATACCTATGTCGATACGGACTTATAATATTTATATCACTAAAGATAACGTTCGCGACGTTTATACTCATGTCGATATAAGCTGAGCTCATGATGTTTATATCCATATTAATACAGCAGAGGATATGATCTTTATGATCATGTTGATACAAGCTGGGCACTCGATACCTATACCCATGGCGATATAGGCTGAGATAAGATTATGTTATTCATGTCCATATTGATACAGGCTAAACTTAGATCATCTTTTTTATACCCAAGTCGATACAAGCTAAGCTCATGATAGTACACCCCCGTCACAAGAGGCTGAGCTCATGATAGTTATACCCGTATGAATGCAGGCTGAGATCATGATCTTAATACCCATGTGATAAAGGCTCAGTTTATTATATTTATAACCATGTCAATTCAGGTTGAACCCATAATATTTGTATCCCCGTCAATACAGGCTCACGACGTTCATAACTATGTCGATAAAGGCTGAGCTCATGATCTTTATCCTAATGTTAATACACGCTGAGCTCACGATCTTGATACTCACGTCAATACAGGCTGAACTCATGATATTTAAACCCATGTCGATATAGTCTCAGGTGAGATCATGCTGTTTATACCAGTGTTGTTACAGCCTTAGCTGAGCTCATGATCATTATATCCATGTCGATGCAGGTTACGCTCATCATATAATACCCCTGTAACAAGAGGCTGAGTTCACGATATTTATACTTGTACTGATACAGACTGAGTTCATAATATTATATCCATATCGATACAGGCATAGCCCATGACATTTATAATGGGTCGATAAAAGCTGAGCTCATGACATTTATTCCGATGTCGATACAGGCAGAGTTTATGATCTTTATACCCATTTCAATGCAGGCTGAACTCGTAAAATTCACACATGCTGAGCTCATGATATTTGTATCCTGTCATAAAATTTATTCTCATGTCAAAAGAGTATGAGCTCATGATAATACTTCCTAAGTTATACTGGATGCGAACTGTTGTAGTTGAATGAACACTTAACAAACGGAGGATAGAAACTGAAAATTGAGTAAAACAATTTTATTTACCATGAACAAGTCTGAATTAATTTACACTGATTGTCTCTTTAAAGAAACAGCATGTAAGACAGAATCACGTATCACAAAGAATACGGATTGACGGTTACGATACTACTTACATTGGCTCGTTGACTGACCCCTCTGTCAAGTTACATGTATAAATCATCACCCCTTATGGAATTTTTATGACCTTGTTAGAGACAATCTTAATACCTAATAAACAAATTTTAACCTTGTCCAGAAAAAGGCCAGTTCTATCTGTCGCCATTACAGAGACATGAATGGGAATTTCTAAGTGTTTACTATTTTATGCAACATCAGTTCACCCTTATTTACTTCAATATTTGTTTTGACTCTGATTAATCTTGAATAGGACATGAGAAAGTGATTGGTTAATGAAAGTGGTTAGAGTGTCCCCCTCGGATGCGGGAGGTCGCGGGTTCGAACCCGGCCGAGTGATACGAAACACTTAAAAAAAAATGGTACTAACAGTTGCCTCGCTTGGCGCTCAGCATTAAGAGGTTAGTGTTAGGACTGGTCGGCCTGGTGTCAGGATAATGTGACTGGGTGGGACATCATGCCCCATGTCTGCGGCATGATTCCCCAGTGTTAGACATCACTAAAAACTGTCACACTGCAGAGATCGTAGCTATATGACTGAAATATTGTTAAAGCTACATTAAAAAATCTAAATCACACACATACACACACACACTCTCTCTAAAATTAAACCGTAGTAAAATGTTCATCTACTAATTTATGTATATAGTGCGTTATCTTTACACAGAAACATGGTAAATTAGCAATGATGTCACTATCAAGATGTCAGAAATACATGTCACCGAACCTATTACCATCTTCTAATAGAATTGCCAGGCATCAGGTTAAAAAATTGAATATCGGGCACAGCAAAGAAAACTTTCACTCATTACATTTTCACACACAATCTTAGTCTTGCAGTTTTACTACAAATTATGTCCACTCTTAAATATCAAAGAAGAGTTTCCAATGCATATCCTATCACACAACAAGTTCTATCAACAATATTTAAAATGAGACCCGACTACACACTTTTTAAGCTGATAAAAGGAATATCATTGAAATAAAAAAAAAAACATGGTGATTTTCAGCCTGTCAGTAAAACAAAGTTATCAAAACATTTACATTTTGAGGGACAAGTAAACCTGTATTCAGTTGCTTATTATGCTAGTAACATCAGTTGTCCCAATAAGGAGATGCTACTGACAAGATGACACAACGGTAAATGTTGTGAAAGGTACGGATGTTCTCCTCTTTTGTCAAAGGTTACATTTTTGTTAAACAAGTACTTCTGTCACGTTAAAGGCTAAACATATGTTCCCATTAGAGACCGATCTACCTCGCGGTGGGCTAAAATGACTATCGAAGACTCTAATATAAATTTAACTGTATTTCAATTTAAATTTTGCAATCTCCATAATTGACTGTCATGAATTCATCTTAAAATATTCTTTCCCTATCGTTATGCGCCTTTTGTTGCAGGTTTAGCTGGTATTGTACAAAAGCAATTTGAACTCAAACATCTAATCAAATAGGCCGACGCTCTAGGGCAACATTAGTGACAACTAACCAACAAAATTAGTATTAAGTCATACAATCATGTTATTATTCTTTCTCCATGTACATTCCATAGTACCGAGGAAGTTTTAACATGGGTCACTGAAATTCACTCAGACGATGATATCCCTTTAACTCGCTTTATTCAGAATAAATCAGGAGAAGAAAGAGTGATTCACACCATTAACCAGTTATCCAATACAGTTCAAGTATACTTGCACCAGCTAATGTCAGTAGTAGTAAATATAAACGGGAGAGATAACAGATTGGAGATTAAAACTGAAGTAGTAATTGCCCCAGAAGATCAATTATAAACATATTTTATGAAGGAAAACATTCAATCATTAACTCAGGCATCATCCTTGTAATTATTGATAAATGGATAACATATAGACATGGAGAAAAACGGTAGGGATTGATGCTATTATTGTTGTTATTGTTGCTTTTTGTTGGAATGTGTTTAACGACATTATTCACCGGACAGCAATCCTTGTGGAGGAAGAACCGGAAAAGTCCCTGAAGAACCATCGACCCACGGGAAGCTAATATCAAGCTTTTTCAGACACCCATGCTGGACGAGTCGGACACTCGGGCCCAGGCGGAGAGAGGGAAGACACCAGTGATCTGTAAAGGTGGGCGCTGTAGACCACATTGCCACCTGGGGTATTGGGAGTGATGCGTTAAATAATCTAACACAACAAAAATATTATTTGATGATGCAAATAGTTTTTGTATCTTTTCATACAAATACTTATTTTCTTAAGCTTCGTTTGAAAATCATAATCTGTGGATTCGAAACGAACGAAGAAAAAAATTCTAATGCGTCGTCTAGTCTTATAACAGGAATAAATAACACTGTATTTACACTGAATTATCCGCTTGGAAAAAATTATTTTATATTCAGCAAAAAATAGCAAACTTATTAACAAAGTTGGTTGGTTGGTTGGTTGATTGAATTTTAACGGCGCACCAGCACTATGAGGCTATTTAGCGCCATACAAAAGGTTATATCTTTCATCATTTAAAAGTGGTAAAAGGTTTCGTATCGACCAGCGATACGAAACCAAACAGTTGAAGGTAAAACGATTAAATGGTAACGGTGGTAAATAAATAACGTTTCCCGATCAACGGGGAGTGCACATGATGTTTGACAACGAAAACAGATGAAAGGTAATTAAAATCTAACGACGGTATATATAGCACATAAAACTGTTCAAGGTGATAGCATAAAAGCTATAGCTGATTATAAATGTTTACTTCCTTTAGGAAGTCTAAAATATAAGAAACGCTAATTGTATCATAGAGCTCCCTAATGTCTATGCACATTGTAATAATGATTACGCGTAGGTTGGAGGTCGAGACGCTCCAACATAAAGTGCTTAACGGTGAATGGTTCATTACAATAGATGCACTCTGGTGGGTCTTCTTCTTTTAGTATGTAGGAGTGGGTTAAATAAGTATGACCAATTTGAATTCTTGCAATGATTACCTCCTCCCTACGGACGGCTCTGTAGGAAGGAGTCCATTCTCCTAGGGTTGGCTTGATGGCATGAAGTTTGTTATTCACGGCATCATTCCATGATGCCTGCCATTTCTGACGTAAACATTCCTTGATACTACGTTTAAAATCAGTATACGGTGTTTTAAAATCAGATGGTTCCAGTGATAGGGCCATTTTAGCAGCGCGGTCTGCTTTGTCGTTACCTTTAATTCCAATATGGCTGGGTAACCAACAGTATACTATATTGTGGTAAGTACTCAGCTCAGTATGTTTGAGGAGAATATTGGCTAATAATGGATTCTCCAGTTTTCTATTATGTAGTGACTGAAGTGCTGATAGTGAATAAGAGAAGATGATGCTGTTTAAAATACGCTTGCTTTCAATATATTGCAAAGCAAGGTCTATTGCTCTGATTTCGGCTGAAAAAATTGATGTACCATTTGGCAAGCGAACTTTTGTTGTGTGTTTTCCACTAACGAAGGCTGCAGCAGCCTTTTCCTCATCTTTTGATCCATCAGTATATATTCTTGTATAATTTTCAAATTTGGTGCGGAGTTCATGGTAAGAGTTGTGGAAGATGGAAGGGTTTGTCTCCGATTTTTTCCATCGTGTAACGTGAAAAGTACTTTTGGTTGTTGAAGTAGCCAGGGAGGTGTTTTGGAGACAGACGTTTTCTGAATTTTTGAAAGATCAATTTTGGTACTGTCAAGGCATGGTAATAATCTAATGCCAAAGGTAGGTGTGACGTTTGGTTTATTGTCATATAAGGTTTTATATTTGGGTTCAAAAACAGCCGAAAAAGCAGGGTTCAGACGGTTTGATCTTAATTTGAGAGCATACTGTGCGGAAAGCATTTCTCTACGTTGTGATAAAGGTGGTTCGTTCGCTTCAATGAGTAGGCTTTCACACGGGGATGTCTTAAATGCTTCCAGAGCAAGTCTTATTCCCTGATGATGAACTGGGTCAAGCATCTTCAAATAGGACTTCCTAGCTGAACCATAGACAACGCAGCCATAGTCTAGTTTCGAGCGAATAAATGTTCTATATAAACTAAGTATGACTTTTCTATCAGCACCCCAGTCAGTGTGCGCTACTACTTTAAGTACATCTAGAGTTTTCAAGCATTTAGCTTTCAAATTCTTCAGGTGTGGAATAAAAGTCAGTTTTCTGTCGAAGATAATACCTAAAAAGTTTGCTTCCTCAACAACTGGAATAGGTGTTCCGTCCAGCATGAGTTTAGGTTCATCATGATGTCTTCGTAACTGACAGAAATGCATACATACAGTTTTTGATTTCGAGAATTTGAAACCGTTAGCATTGGCCCAGCTTTGAATCTTGTTGATATTTTGCTGTAGTTGTCCTTCAATTGTATGCATGTGCTTGGATCGGTAACATATCAAAAAGTTATCAACATATAGGAAGCAATCCACACCAGGAGTCAGACACTTGGTGATGCTATTAATTTTTATGTTGAAAACCGTCACCGACAAAATACTGCCCTGGGGCACACATCTCTTGATCGTGCATATCAGAGAGGGTGGAGCCCACTCGTACCTTGAATTCCCTGTCTGAGAGGAAGTTTGATATGAAATAGGGCAGACGGCTTTTTAGACCAAGATCGTGCAGGTCATTTAGTATTCCGTACTTCCACGTTGTGTCATAGGCCTTTTCCAAATCAAAGAAAACCGCTACTAAGTGTTCCTTCTTGATGAAAGCGTCGCGAATAAATGTTTCCAGTCTGACCAGATGATCATTGGTACTACAACCATAACGAAAGCCACTTTGGAAAGGAGATATTAAATTGTTGGTTTCCAAATACACCAAAACAGCAAAATTATTAACAAAGATTATATACTTATGCACGTGCTCTAGCAAGAGAAAAATATCCGTAAAAACATACACAAATTTTATCCCATAAAATTTGCCTCCAATTATCACCAACACAATTATTAAAATATGTTTGTGCGCCTCTTTTCTCATATAACCACTTATCAATTGTGGTGCGACTATTATTAACTATGACCTAGTATACGTCGACTCGTAGGGTCAAATTTGAGAATGATTAAGCCCTGTTGTCTACAAATAAATTCTTATCAACAAAGAAGAGACTCTTATTGGTTAATGGTCTAAAGACGTTTGGAGAGCATAGTTGTTGTCTTTATTCCTTCGAATACGAAACTGTGATATAGTCAACGACCACTCGTAGGGTCAAAATTGAGAATACTTGCGCCCTATTGTCTATATGTCACTTCTTATTTACAGAGGTGCGACTCTAATTGATTTATGGTCTAATAAATTTCGGAAAGCTTACCTTTTATCTTTATTCTTTCGAAAACGAAATTGAATCTAAAAAAATATTTGGAAAACATACCCTTTATCAACCTCAAATTTAGCAACAGCCTGTGTCTTTATCGAATTTTCTAACACACATCGAGTAACGTAATCAAACTTCCATGCTATACAGAATTTGTAATCAAGCTATTAATCAACTACATCTCTGTTAGTACTACCTTACATTTCCTTGTTTTATAGAAATTAAGGACAGACTAAAATGGACAAATGGAGGAATAGTGGACGTAACTTTATACGGAAGAGTTCTCTTTTCGGTTACTATTCTGAAAGACACATATATATGTAAATTGCGCATAGGTAGATCGAGTCAAAAGATTTAATAAAATACGTTTATGATCATTATACATTTACATTACTTACTGAGAATCTACACAATAATGATCTCTAAACTAATAACTTCTAGCATTGGAAGGAAGTGTGAAATTATGGATACTGATAAAATGTTGTATTCTGTTGTTGTTGCTGTTGTTATGTTCGTTACGTTTTTACTCTCTCACACATTTTGGTGAAATTATGAATTTTTGTTATCAGTATGATTTATCTGAATAAAATGCAACATTGTTTTCCACGACCATTCTTACAAACGGTTAGGGTATTTGCGTATGGACCAATCGATTACATGTATAATAAATAAAATTGCGTACCATTAATCACAATTTTCATTAACAGTGGTGCGACTGTATACTATATTACTAACGCTGATATAGTCTTATATGCTTACTAATTTTGGAAAGCAAACCACCCTCTTTATTTTCTGGAAAACGAACAGAGGGCGTTACTTGGAAATAGCTAAGGGATCGGCCATGATTCGTAGAAAATGTATGTAGAGTCGAGTATTTAAAGGCCACGTTAGAATCAGTATTTTTATTAATCAAAGTATACATAATAACACAAACATAACTTGTAGGACCACATTCTTTGTTTTGTATTGGCGATCAGCTTTTGTACATAAATTTAGTGCAGGCTAAACAAGACCAAGGCGAACAATTCTGGACGTATTCTGAAGGTAAAGATTTATTTAAGTTTAATTTTTGAGTAGGTAAAGCGCAGTTAAACGAAGAACTTACAAGATCGAAATGAGAGTACCAGTGGTATTATGCATATTTGATGTAATATTACTTTGTTATAAAACGTTTTGGGTGAAATTATAATCTTTCAGTATAACTTATCTCTTACTTAAATGAAACATCCAAATGTATTTTTATTGAATCTTTCCATCGTCTTTTTTATAATCTGGCGGGAAACATATGCTTATATTTCATTTAACAAATATAATAAGACTAAACACATCCTTTATTTTGTACTTTTAATTCATATTAAAAGCACATATGAATTCGATACAAAGCATTTTCTTAAAGTCATAGAAAAAAGTAACTATTGTGAGTGATCCTAAAATTTACCTAAAAATGCTAATATTTCCAGCTCTCAGATTCGAGACAGATATACTTCTATTAGTGTTACGGGTTGTGTCCTCTTTCATAACGAATATCACGTTTGTAAAGGAAAGACTTCAGTCGTGACCGAGGATAAAATATATCTTATATATAACCATTTTGTGCATATTTATTATGCAGTCATTATTCAGTAACGTGAGTTATGCACGTGAATAATCATCGATACTAATTTCTCACCAGACTCTGCAGCAAGTTCTTTATATTATGTATAATTTGTATTGTACGGTTATGTAAATGGTGTATAGTACGTGTAAGTGTGTTATAGTCTGTATAAGTGTTGTATAGTCTAAGTATTGCATAGGCTATATAACTATTGTATAGTCTGTATAAATAGTGTATATAGTCAAAAAAGTGTTGTATAGTTTGTATGATATTTTTATAGTCTGTATAAGTGTTGTATAGCCTGTACAAAGGTTGTATATCCTGTTTATATGTTGTATAGACTGCATAATTGTAGTATAGTCTAAGTTTTGTATAGACTGTGTAAATGTTGTATAGTCTGTGTAAATGTTGTATAGTCTCTGTAAATGCTGTATAGTCTTTATAAAGGTTTCAGATACTCCTAGCTTGATAAGGAGGCCAATGAACCATTGTAAAAATTTTAAAAATTTGTTTCACCTTTTACACGACCTTGTGGTTGAAGCTTGCTTATGTCAAAATGGATATATATATATATATATATATATATATATATATATATATATATATATATATATATATATACATGGATAAACAGCGTAACTATTTTAAAGGTGAAGCATAAATTTTGTTTTGTTTTATCCAAGCATCCTTACGTCTTACTTTTTCCATGTATTTGTATCAGGGTCTTAATGTCTTAAATATGAAATAATTTTATTTTCATGATTGAAGACGCATGATGGAAACACAGGAACAAAAGGGATCCACATTAGTTGTACCGGACTTGAGCGAAGCGCACAATGCGATAGACGATTATTTGTTCGAACCCATTTCAGTAAGGCGTCTGGGTTAAAGGCGCATACGCAATAACCGTATTGCGCTATACTGAAAGAGAATTGTATATACTGCAGAGATAACATGTTTATGTGCAATTTTAAAATATAATTTGTTAAATCATCAGGTGAGAAAGTAGGTAGCACTTCTGTTTACCCAAATTTGCTAGAAGTTTATGATATGTCTGAATATGTTCAGTAGATATTGCGTTGGAGGTTACTGGTCCCGAGTCTGACGCCGAAGGCTGAGTTCGATGTTATTATATTATCCCTGTTACTAAGTTAATGTTATAGTGTGTTTCAAGTTTGTATTACGTTTTAGGTTCGTAATATGGCCAGGTGTATTGTCGTAAGAAATGGATTTTCATATCAGTATTTTGAAGACTGAAAGTATCAAAAACATAATAAAAATTGGCCGTTACTTGTCCGACGCCAGTATTCTTTCGACGAGGGACCATCTCAGGACAGTTTAATCAGTGGAGAAAGATACATGCAAAAATATCCCCTACCTACCATGGTTCATGAAAAATACGATTTTTTAAAATACGTTTCTCTTTCAAGCTTTCAATAGAATTATGATATTTAAAGATAAAATGGATTTTCTTTAAGGAACTTTTTCCATGCTATTTCATAACAAAGTTTTTCCCCCGTTGCACCTATATTTCAAGACTAAATTTTGTTCTGAATATTTTTTCTATCAGAATACTTTATCCTAGCATGACGTATGAAGTGTATATTGCACAGAAAACACCCATCCCAAGGACAGATATGTTGCAAATTAGGCTCATAAATCGGCCCCTGACCCGTGATGATATTGATTGGCGGGTTAGGGGCATATATTGCCTATTCGTTAAAACCAGCAAACATCTGCAGAGAAATATTTGGCTGCACACATTTATGTAGATTTTATACACTTACCAATATTTATTGAGGCTATATAGTTACTGTCAGCTGAAGGGTTCTTTTGTTGACAGAGAGAGAGAGGAAATGGAGAAAGAATATAATTATACCGGTTAGAGAATGTTTAATTTTTATCACACCGTGATTCCAGCCAAGGTCACTTATGTATTATAATACACATTACCTTGCCTTCATGTCCCATACCCTCTCTGCACATTCCAATAAATTAATGGAACCTACGTTTGGATGAATGAATGCATTCGTATGTACGACACCCTTGTATAATGACAAAATAATGAACATTCCCTATGTACATTCACTCCGGACTCCTCGGAGAGAAATCAAGGCATATAACGTTCATATAGAAAGTTACAAATAGCCAAGTGATAGAATGAAAAGTGTTATATATAATATGTAGTAAAATTATCTGGAGAAAGAATATTGTGGTATATATATATATATATATATATATATATATATATATATATATATATATATATATATATATATATGTGTGTGTGTGTGTGTGTGTGTGTGTGTGTGTGTGTGTGTGTGTGTGTGATTGTCTGTGCATGTTAGTATAATGTTTGATTAAAGAAACATTGAGAAATTAAATGTTTATTTCTTTAAATTAACAGACTCTTCTCTCATGAATTTTCTTTTTTTGTTTTAAGCTTGCTCAGCATTGGCGAAAATTTTATAAACATCACTTCTAATGCTGAGTGGTTTTCACATCGATTTAAACATTAAAACTTTCGGTTTAATTTATTTATTTAATTTATGTGAAACTACTATAACCTCTTTTTTGCATTAGAAATTGTTATCATGCTGTAAATTCTACCATGCATTAGTCATGGGCACTGTAGACGTTTTACGGTTTGAGGAGCTAAACAAAATATCGGTTCATGGTTCCCAGAGTATGACGGCTTTGTGAGTGTAGCTGAAACATAATTTCAGTGCTATTGTTTTGTTGGTTTTTTTAATGTCAGGATGGAAAGAATTGGACCAAGTTCAAGTTGACTGATGAGCAGATAGAGCAGTATTGGAAAGATGGATACCTCTTAAATATCCCTGTCCTAACCACTGACCAATGTGACAGAATCAATGAGGATGTAAAACTCCTCGTGGTATGTACAAATCACAAATGGGGATCAGATTTTAATGGCAGTTATGTCAACATCTTGAAAATACATTTCCGCATTTCATCAGCGCGATCCAAGTTTTCTCCGACAAATTTGTTTTTTTTTAGAAGCTCGATGGTCACCTCTTTTAGTATACATGACGAGCCCAGTCTGAAATTAGAGGAGCACGGAGTATCAGACTGTCAGACTGTCAGATGTTTTGAACACTGGTAGATGAATACTGCTCTGGGGCACACTCATCTTTGCTCGTACCTATCCGTGATGGCTGAGCCCACTCGTACCTTCAATATCACTATTTGAAAGAAAGTTTGATATAAAAGTGGGTAGATGGCCTTTTTAGACGCAGATCGCGTAGGTCCCTTATTATTATGTACTTCCACGCTGTATCATAGGCCTTTTCCAATTTGAAGAGCTACTAAAAGTTCTTTCTTGATAGAAATTAACTTCTTCAAGTGTAAGCAGACGATCATTGGTGCAACTGTAATATCAGAAGCCATTTTGGAAAGAAGAGATTAAATTTTTAGTCTCCATATACCAAACATTCCTTGCTTTGAAGCTCCACCGTTTTACAAACACAGCTTCTCCAAGCAGTGGGATGGTAGTTCATAGGATGTGTGCTATCCTTATCTTGTCGGGGAACAGGTATTACTGTGGCATATTTCCAAGGTTTTGGTACATTATCAGTGGTCAATAAATCATTGAAAATGTAAAAACTGGTAATATATTTCATCAGGCCCAGTGGATGTGTCATGGGCTTTGTTTAAAGCATTCACGAATTCCAGAAGTAAAATCCTTATTTTTTCTTTATAACTTTCAGCTTTAAAAGTCTGCTGAATAATTAGAGGATACATTTTTTAGAAAAACTATCAGCAAGTACATATGCTCTCAAGTTTAGCATTGAAGTATTATTATTTAAGTTTAGATGTCAGAAATAGTTGTTGTTTCCCTTACCATTTAATTTTTAGATCTTGTCCCATACTTTCTTTATAGAGGATTGAGAGTTTATAATAGAAACATAGTTTTTCCATTCACTTTTTAATCATTCGGTTAGCTTTATCCCAGAATGTGCTGTGCCTGCTTAAATTTTCAGGCGTAGAATAATTGTTAAATTTTCACAGTACTGCTTGTTGTCTAATGGCGTCTTTAAAATCACCAATGAACCATGGATTTTTGGTTCATTTAGAGTTAGATGAGGACTTAGGAGTGGATTCTTCTACAGCCTTGAGTACAATACATGTAAAATGTTCAACAAAATAATTGACGTTTATAAAGATATCTCTGTTAAGTCTACTTTTGCAAAGTGTTCCAAACTTAGGCCAATTGACTTTCTTTAATTTTCAGTGCAAAATGTGGCTCAACGATGGTAGACTTAATGTTATTTAGAGAGATTAGAAAGTGGTTACTGCTGTAGAGGTCATCAGTGATCTTCCTATCATAATCCAAAAGCAGAGAAATATAATACTTTGTCAGTTCTATGCACATATATGTCCCCGTTCCTTAAAGTCAACACGTTCGTGACTTGGTGTTACATATACATCATGTCTTGTAATGAAATCTTAAAACTTTTTGTCTATCATTTATGTCTTTGATCCTCATAAAATGTTATGGGCAGTGAAATCAATGAGTATAACAAATGGGGTAGGCAGCTGTTGAAAGATGTAGTCTAATTTATTTGGTTTTAAGTTCATTTTTGGTAGTATATAAATAAAACAGAATGTAGTCACTGAACATATGGCCATGCTACAGCAATGGCAGTAAATGTGTGTCTAAAGGAATGAAATTATGAGGAGCCCTATCATTTACAACAACAGGAGCTACTCCTGAAGCACATTTTCAGTGTATTTATTAGAAAAGGAGTCATATTTAAATGTGATTTTGTCCGTATCTTTTGAAAAAGCTTCCTGCAGACATAATATTCATTTAAAAGTAGAAGAATATCATTGTAGTTTTTTAAGTTCTCAAGAACTCAATTGTAGGATGGAGTATTTCATTTGAATTAAAAGTAAAGATGGCATAGCAATTAGGTTAGACATTTTGTGAGGGAAAACATCTATTTGCTTATTTGTCAGGAGGAAGTGTGGAGTTCAGTCGATAGTTACTTCCACACACGAGGACAGCAAGTCTTTGCTTACTGAAAAGTTTCACACATTTAAAAAATAGACAGGGAAATAATAATGGTATTTTCGTCCTCATAATAGTCATGAAAAGATTTATTAGTAATGGTAAATTGATTTGATTTCCTAACAATCCTATGTCCACTTCCTAACAATCCTATGTCCACTGGTAAACTTACAGTCATTAGTAATACAGTAGTACTCTTCAATCTATAGAGAAAATTCATAGATATATTTGAGGCAATATAAAAGCTAAGACAGACTATTAATTTGTTTTTATTTCAGAGAAAAGTAGATATTGAAAACAGAGATACTGAATCAGCGAAAATCACCGATCAATATCTTATAGTTCTAAATAGATAAGTGTTGAGAAATAAGACAAGAGCATTTGCTATTGAAATGTTAATGGACATAAGTGTTCAGAGTTTGCACGGGGATGGAATTATTTATTTATCAGTTCTATCACCTTATTTAATCTCACATGTATGTTAAGATTTGTGTTATGTAAGAACTCACTCAATTTATATTTATATATATATATATATATATAACACTACTACATACCATACCGCGCCATACCATATATATATATATATCCATATAACAATCACCTAATTAACAGAGGGGAATGATTGAGATAAAAAAGAAATTATTCAGTCTTAAATCACAATAAATTGTCTATCACGCTGTGTAAAGAATATTTGCTACACAAGACAAGAATGGAATAATAGAGCAATTATCATCAAATATTCATAAATCTGGACTATCTGGAGAACTTGTGATAAATAAAATGGAAAGAACTGCAGATTCTGTTACTTGCGTGGCGATCCAGCCAATCAGAGCAGTCCAATTTAACTAATGTCGATCCTAAGTGGTGGAGTACCATTTTTTATTTTCTATTCTTATTACAATGTCCCAGACTGCTTTAGCTGTGGTCCTGCAAAGGGATTCACAGTCTGTAGAAAATATGTTATCACATATTCATTTCTTCGTTTTATTTTGTTAAGTTAATTAAAGCAACAAATGCATTTGACAACAGTTTTATTAGATGTTACAAAGCAGCATCATAGTTTCTTGGTGAGTCATTATCAAAGAAATGACTAATGTGACATTACTGCATGTTACTAATGGTTTATTACTGCATGTCACTTAAGCAGTATGTTAGTCTTTTGTTAAGTCTTTACTGGAGTAATGACTAATGTGACATTCGATCATGTCAAAAATGCAACCTTCTGTTTCACTTGACAAGAGAAGAATGGTAGACTATACGTCATAGACCTCAAGAGAGTAAACACTACTATATTCCTATATTGAATTTTAATAAACTAAACGTCGTCAGCACATATAAAATCTACTAATCTTTAATGTCTGTTGCTTGCACGCAAACATCGAACAAAGACACGTTGTCTTCCAGACATCTAAGACATTATCTAAATAACATTTTTCTTGTCTACATCCTATACCTTCACTGTTCCTGGCAGATATTCTTTGTAAGAGATCAAATCGAGAGAGAGAGAGAGAGAGAGAGAGAGAGAGAGAGAGAGAGAGAGAGTAAGGTAAGTTTTCTGGTGTTGATGATTTTCTAGACTATTTACAACAGATTCTCTATGACAGGATGATTCAGTGAGGCATCCAGGTATAGATATGCTATACAAGTATCACGTACAGAAAAGTGGTGATTCTAGCAACGTCTTTCTGCACTGCCAAGGGCAATGGAGACTGACAAAGTTGTTCCATGACTTAGTCTTCCACCCACGATTTTTGGTAGGTATTTTCAAAGCAAAAACAACAAAATTTGGAGACCTTCAATCATATTATCTATTTCAAACTTCAAACCTAAAATATAAAGTGATTTCTGCGAATCTTAACATTAATTCTTTAAGATGACTTTTGTGATGAAATGATAATAAGTACTCACTATTTTTCAGATTCAATTACACTTGAGTTTAGGTAGAAAAATATATTTTGTAGTTTGCATATCATTAGTGTTCTTTAAATATTAGTCAATGTCCGATAAACACTGCAATAGGTCACCAACAAATAGTGTGAAGTTTGCCATGTAAACAAATTAAATACAATATCTAGAATTGCATACATTAGGTCTCATAACCAGGTGAAAGAGTAGTAATCTGGGAAACATTATGCAGAATTTGCTATTATTTTCTCACATTTAACTGCTACAATTACAGCTTTCATATGAATTAAGAACATACCAATTCCTTCCTACTATATAATAGATATTGCAATACATTCAGATGCTGTTGTGTGTCCAGGGCTGCATGTGTGGTTTACATAAAACCCTGCCAAAAGAAATGGGCAGTGCGTACAGAAATAATTTTTCCTGTCTATCGCTCCACGCACAATAGCACCCATCACCCCAACACCTTCTAGGTGTAACTCTAAGTTAAACATATGCTTAGACCAAACATGCAGTGCATCTTGGGATACAATTGTGTAATATGCTGAAACGGGACCACTGTAACATAATTTCCATAATGCATACATTATCATACTTAAAGCTGCCGTAACATGGCATATCATGCTAACACGATTTTCAGTAATTTAAAAAAATACCCAAACCCCATGAAATGTGCATGAAATATGTAGCATATATAAATGGTAAACAGTCCTGATTGGAAATGATGTAAAATTACCCCTTGGGTTGTTTAAATAGCAGCAATTAATAGGCAAGGTGGCCAGGTATAATCCACCATTTCACATATTACTTAATTGTCTGACAATAGCTAGTGTGTTGTGTTCTGTATTCTGAAGACTGCCGTGGGTGAGCTCATTGTACTAATTTGCATATATAAAGTTCACGAAATGGAACAACCCATTGTAAGTAAATCAAAGAGATACTAGATGCATGTTCACGAACAGCAAATAATACATATCATTGCCTCGAATGAGAGTGCTTAAGCCATCTTTATTAAAGTTTATTGACAATTTTGTGAACAGCAGCAATGTGTTTTTGAAGTAGGATTTTAGTCCATATATAATGATTCAGTTGTCGGAAGTTCAGGTGTGATTCATTTTCGGAGGCGCTTCAAAAAACAATTAGCAAGCAGCAAAGCAAGCAAAGCCCAGCAAAATAAGTTTCAGAAGTTCTGATTGACAGAGTTTTACTTAGTGAAGCACACCACCAAAAGAAGTGGGGTTAATTATTTGCACATACTTCAGACCAGCGCATATTATTTCTGTGTGCGATGTTGGTCGAAAAAGGAGCACCGCCTGTACGTAACATTCAACACGCTCTCTTTATTATTATTATTTATCTTAATCTTGTTAAAATACTTAATTGACCTATGCTTTTCATGATGAATTTACCAGTTTGGCCATGAAATAAATTGCTGGCAAGACAATAAGAAGCACTTGTTCTTGTTTTGTACAATTGATTTGTATTGATAAGACATTAACACCCATACTAACTAGTGGTATTTATTGCTGCTGTATTACCTATAAAGCCCCCATTAAACTTGAAAATAGCATCCTTCACCCAATCAATTATTCTGCCCTAATTATATTAATTTGTATATAAAGAAAAGCATATTTGCTGATCAGACTGCACCAGCTACAGTTTTGACAATGCTAATGTTGTCAGTCATCTAAAACAACTTCATTCTGACCAGGTTTCGCTCAGAGAATCCAGCAGAGAAGTTTGAACATCAGTACCATCCAGTCTCTAGTGACTGTAGTGATGAACACTAATGACACTAGATTACCTTCTTACCCCCTACTGAACTATGGAGAGTAGCAAAGATAGCATCTGATTGAGCTTAAATTTTATTTTAAAGACAAACTTGGTGTCATGTTTTTAATTCGTATCATTGTGGGTGCGATTCTGTGAATTTTGGATTTTTCTTTGCAAGTGTATTAAATCCTTTGAACAAGACAGACAAGTTATTTTTAGGTTTGAATTTCCAATTATTTTGAATAGGTTTAATGAAACGTTCGCTTATTCTCAAAAGACATGTGTCAATGGTATACCGTTGATTAACGCACGAGAACTCCTAGTTGGAGAATATGCCCGATGCGTTCTCTTGCATGTTGTAAGAAGCGACAAATAGAGGCAAGATATGCAGTTGCTCATTGGTTGTCATTTCTGAGTCACAATTGAAAGGGTGCTGGTTAGTATCATACCATCAGATTAGTGGATTGGCTACCATGGTTTTGACCATGGCCACAACACTTTGCTGCATTTGCCTCTGGAAATAACATGATTGAATTGCTGTGCAAGAAACAACCAAACCCGAT